>VMDO01002538.1:0-165129 GCA_007922755.1 Pedetes capensis
AAACATCTGTAATACAAGTGACTGGAGAGTGTAAAGCAGGAGAATCACAAGTTCGTGACCAGAGGTAACCTGTGTAACTTAGAGACCATGACTCAAAAAATAAAAAAATGGGATGGGGGTGTAGCCCAACAGTATAGCACTTGCAAATTATGTGCAAGGCCCTGGGTTCAATCCCCAAGTACCACATCCCTAATTAATTCCTTCTCTGACTCCCAGCCACTAACAATCACAGACACGTTCTCTGTAGTGTCACTATAGTTTTGTCTTTTCCAGAAGTTCATATAAATGAAAACACATAGCATAAGAGCCTTTTTTGTCAAACTCTTTCATTTAGGATGTTTTTGAGATTCACGTACATTGTTACCTGTATCTGTACCAAGTTCCTTTTCATTCCTTGTTTTAAAAAAAGAAATAGTGCCAAGTAGTATCCCATTGTATGAAAGTACCACAGTTTTTTTGACCATTCAATTGAGGAATAGTGGGGATGCTGTTTGTTTTTGACAGTTATGACTAAAGTTGCTACAGACATTCATGTGCAGATCTTTGTGTGGATTGTTTCAACTCTGTACATATTTTCCTAAGAAGCCCATTGCTGTGGATTATAAGATGAGTATATATCAACCTTATCAGTAACTGCCAATCCACTTTCCAAAGCGGCTATACCACTTGGTCTTCCCACTAGTGATATATTAGTGAACTGATGTCTGTTGCTATTTCTGGTATTTTTTCATCCTAACCTTTCCAGCGGGCATATAGCGGTACTCATTGTGAGTTTTACAGTTCTTTAATAACCAAAGTTTACTAATATATTTTTATGTACCTTACACTCTTTTTTCTTCTTTGGTATTATATACTTCTGTCCCCTTTTTATTGAATTATTTGTCTTGATCAGGGGCTGAGAGAAAACTGTAAGGGGAGATTAAAAGACATTGCCTCTCTCAAGTAAAGATTCACAAAAGGACCTGATGTCCCTGGGCAAACACAGTGTGGACTGAGTAGCTAGTGTTCTGCACAGATATTAGGTATGTCTGAGTAGCTCAATCTTTGGAACACAAAATATACCTTGAAGTCAGACCACAGTCTAGTAAGTGTCAATGATGGGGGCATCCCATAAAATGAGTGCTAATCATGCAAGGAGAGATTAATTGCAGGGTCAGAAAGTAGAAAGTTTTCAAACATGGATGGAAAATATCTTCTCTTTGGGCAATATGGGTCAATTTCCCCTGGACTCTGAAACACTAGAACTGACCAGCAGCAAGAGATAAACTGGCCCTAGCCCAACAGGAACTAAGAAGTAAGCCTTTTGAGGTTTAGACCTATAATTTTCTGTAAATATTTTTTCCCTCTGTGCTATAGCTCTGTTACATACAAGATTTCAGTTGCCTTGTTTTCCAACATGTCTCACTAGTAGCAATTGCACATTCTGAATTAGAGAGGGCAAGAACTATGGCTTGGAAAGAATAGTCAACAAGAAACAGAGTCCTCTCCATGCCCTGCATGAGGAGGTTAGTCGTTTCCCAGCAGAAATCTACTTTACCCTTCACCACAGCTTTCTCAGGAGAAGAGTTGGCAACCCAAAAAAGCAACATGGTAGAAAAATAAGGGTTCCAGGTCTCATATGAAATGATTCCTTGAGATACCACAGGAAAAGCTCTTTGGTAAACTAATTTTCAGTAATTAAGCTAGCAGAAGCTTATGCCCTAATAATATATGTATAAAGATGAGATATAAACTTGGTTTGCTGTCCTAAGTTGGTCAAGGTCTTAGGATAAAAGAATTATAGTTTGTATTTAAAAGCACTTTACTTTTGGATAAATATTGCAATTAAATATATTTTATCTATATTCCCCCAAAACCAGAATAAAACTAGAATAAAGTACCAAATATATATGTGTATGGGCTGGGATTTAGTTCAGTGGGTAGAGCGCTGTGCTGCAGTCTCTGAGGCCCCGAGTTCAATTCCCAGCACCGCAAGGGAGGGAGAAGGACCTGGCAATCCACTCCCAAGGCAATCCCGAAGCACTCAGCCATTGAAAACCCTATGAGGGTCACTATGAGTCGGATACCAACTCGTCGGCACCTAACAACAACAACAACATATATGTGTATACATATACATATGTATGTGTGCATATATATATGTGTGTGTATACATACACACACACACACACACACACACACATATACACACACATATACACACACATTGAAAAATGGGCTGGGGTTTAGCTTAGCTGGTAGCGCGCCACTCTGCACTAAGGCCCACACGTCCAGTCCCCAGCACCACAAAAACTGGAGAAGGATGTGGTAATCCACTCCCAAAGCAATCCCAAAACAATCAGTCATTAAAAACCCTATAAGGGTCACTATAAGTTGTACCTGACTGGATGGCACCTAACAAGGACAACATATAGAAAAAACTTAATAGGAAGGAAGATTTTTTTTAGATGGATGAGATGTAGCGTGAGATGTCAGATTTTGCTTAAGAGAAAGGAAACAGAAGAGCTACTAAAACTGAGGAAGCTGAAACATAAGTGACTGTTTACAGGGATACAAACAAATTTACACTAAAGAAGACCAGAAATGTTCATGAATTGGCTGAAAAACAAAAGGAATCACTGGGAACCTAGTCATCAGGCTTTAGACCTGTGGCTTCCTCCACCATCTTTACACAGACAAATAACTACTCTCTCTAAACCTGTAAAGAGATTAGAAATGTATTCTGAAAAGAAATGGAATCAGAGTGCATTCAGGTCCACTAATACCAATTACAGAGGAGGGCAGAAGAAAGCTGACATACAGAAAAAGAAATTAAGTGACAGCTTATGCAGAAAATGGAGGAAAACCCCTTGTGCCGCTCAGCTCCAAGATCACTGAAACTTCTCAGACAGAAGATTAGAGGATTTTTCTCTGGAATAATAGAATCAGAGAAAAAATCCTATAGATATGATACTTGAAGGTCCCCTTCACCAAGGAAGCCAGTTACTCCTCATTGCCTTACTAGTTGGTAAGTCCTGTAAACACACATAGTGCTTCCAATTAGCTTTTTAGAGCTGCATTCTAAAATATGATCAGATATCCAAAAATATAGAAGCTTCCAAAACAAAACTTCCAAAACAAAAAATAAACTCAGAGAAAATAAAAATTAAAGAGCCTATTATAGTCTATAGAAATAACAGAAGATATCATATTCTTGAAACAATAATGAGATACTACACAAAAACAAAGGAACAAAGATCAAGAGCTACTGGAAGTTAACATTGTACTAGCTGAATTTAAAATATAGTTGTTGGAATATATAGTAGAGGAAATCTACCCATAAGTAGAATTAAAAGACCCAGAGATAAACAGTAGGAGAAAAAATAAAAAAGCTAAAATATTCCAAAATGATGTGTAGAGAAAATGAAGGTGAGGAGATTACCAAATAATTAGAAAAAGAAAAATTAGCAGAATTGAAAGTCATGGGTCCCCAGTTGGAAAAAGACCACTAAGCACCAATTAGTACTTCTCTGCTCAGAAAACAAAACACAACAAACAAATAAACAAAACCACCTGCAAAGCAACAGTAAGATAGGCAGTGGAAATTGCTGTAGACAAAATTAACACTTGGGAAAATGGAAAGAGAGGAACCGAGCACACAGATCTTGGTAAGTGTGCTAGATTCTCATCTTCACACCTAGAATCTTTGAAAAGATAACCTTAAACCACAATTCTTAGGGTTAACTTAGATCAACTAATAGAAAGAGTAAGAATTTACAATAATATTTAATTAGCCAGTAATTTGTACCTTGTAATTTCTAAAGAATAGTTTTGTTTCCCCTGATCTGTCATGGATTAGTACGTGGCCTTAATGTGCACAGCTAGGATGCAGCTCATACCACCCAGAGATGGGCTGGATCCAGGTTGTGCTGACTCAGGAGAATCCATTGTTAAATTTTCTGTGTTCTGTATCACATTGGCAACTTGAAATCAGCCATGTTGGGAGTGTTTACACCAGAAATTGGCCAAGATTACAAATCAAAATGAGGTTTTGTCTAAGAATGGTTCTGTGCAATGAATATGTAGAAAATATCAGAGTTTTTGGATTAGAGGAAATAGGTTACATTTGCTTCTAATTGTCAGGCAAGGTTTCATATAAATAGAAATTATTTGACAAGTCTTATTGCAAGTTTGTGAATGCCTAAACATTATATATTGCTTTCTTTTTGCCACCTATGCCTACTATCTATTACCATCAGGAAATAAGGTACCATCTATCATGAGATTCAAGCAGTAAGACATATTTGCAAGAATTTTGTAGAAACAGATACTTCAATGTCCTATGAGTCTTTACATATAGTATCTGCATTTCTTTGTAAAGGTTTTTCATATCCAGTTGATGCATAGAATCCTAATAGACTATACGGGGAAGAATGTATTCATTAGATATAATAAAGTCTGGTTTATAAGTCTTTTTGTTTGTTTATTTTCTAGTAGTACTGTGGGGTTGAACCCAGGACCTCACACATGCTGGGCAAGTACTCTACCACTGAACTGCACCCCAGTCCCTTTTAAATTTTTTATCTTGAGATAGACTCTCATTAAGTTGCACTAGCTGCCTCTGGCCTCAAACTTGTGATTCTCCTTCCTCAGCCTCCTGAGTCACCAAAATTATAGGCAAGAGCCATAGCCCTCGATTACAATTGATTTTGTTTTGTTTTGTTTTGTTTTATGTGTATTCCTGGGGGTTTGAACCCCAGGCCTATGCATGCTTTTTGCAAGTGCTCATCCATTGAGCCATACCCACAGCCCATTTTTAACTTTGTATTTTGAGACAGGGTCTCGCTAAATTATGCAGGCTACCTCTGGCCTTAAACTTGCTACCCTCCTGCCTCTGCCTCCCAAATTGCTGGGATTAAAGATGAGCCTCACTGCACAGCTTACAAGTCATTTTTAAAAGGCGAATGTCTTAATCACATGGGTGAAAATCATGGGCCCTGTACATAGAAGTTGCTTAGCCACAAATTTTGAAAAGAATTTTTTAAAGTTTACAACCCCTGAAGCTAAGCAGGTAATCCAGGTTAAGAACTTTGTATTTGGTTGAGGCAAGAGAGCCTGGGGTAATTTCTAGGTCAGTTACCTTTGTTTGAAGAGGAGTTCAAATGAAGTAAGGCAGAGTGGTTCCTGGCACACACAACAGAATGGGGTGGAATGGAAGAGATGCAGGGTCCCCTGTGGAACTGGAAGAGCCACCCTGGGAGACAGTGTGGTGGTGTGAAAGACTGCCTGTGTGGAAGAGTCAAGGTGCTGGCGTGGAGCTTTGCTTATGCCCCCAAATGCCTTGATGATATCATTTGCTTTTTGCTTTTTTTATGCCTCAGTTGCTCATTCAAACAAGGATAGAAATTATTTAGATGATCTTTTTAGCTCTAAAGTTCTATTGTTCAGAGGTGCAGACTATATACAGAGTACAGGAAAGACTTACACAATAGAGAGAAATTTCTTGCCAAGGAGATGATTCTTAGCAAAAGTTTGCCTGAGACCTAAAATTTATATTCAACACCATTCTGCGATGGGGTTATAATGAGTCCTTATGCCTTCTTCCTTTTCTGCTTAGAAGAACATCACTTCTACCTCTTCGAGTGATCATTGCGCTCCCAGTTTCTAGAGTAAAAAGGGAAAAAAAGAAGACAAAAGAAAACAAACGCACATTAACCTCAAAATGTACAACTAGAATTCAAACTGCCTTGGATGACATTGAAAAGAAAAAAAAACAAAGTAATATAAACTTCTCAGCTTAAGAAGCCTTTGTCAAGCCTAGAAGGAACCAAAGTGGTTTGTTTGAAATGCAGCGTGCTTAAGCATAACCATTAATTTGTGCTTTTCTAACCTGGCTCTTTAATAATTCAAATTTCCAGATTTAGAATTAGACCTGCTTTTCTGTCATCTAGTTTTTAGCTCCAGTTTCAACCTCCAAATCAGACGTTTTTTAATCTATGTTTCAGAGATGTAATCAGAAAGAAAGCAGTTAGGTGGGTATTAACCAAACAGAAAACTTTATACCAATCCTCCAATGTGAAAAAATAAAATAAAATTAGCTTTTAACTTTTCCTTAGCTATATAAAAAATTAGACAAACTTATTCACATCTTTTAGCTTCTCAAAAATGATGACATCAGATTAAAAAGAAAGATATACTCAGATAACTGACTTAAAATTCTCCCCAGCTGTGGATTTATATAGAATTTATTGCTATAAACAACAACTCAGGCTTTGTTTGATATATATATTTTTTCTTTTCTGGAAATCTCAAACCTGCCCAATATATTAGCCTTATGAATTTAGTGAGTTCAGTGGTTCAGAAAATTTAGAATAGACATGCCTCAAGTCCATGGAAAATAAGGATATCAATTAAATTTGTTTACCAGGCACTCAGACTTATGATCCACACTGATCTTTAACCCTCTCCAGCTTCTCTGAGACATTGAGACCGGGACTGGTTTTCCTACCTTCTTACTAAACACTCTGTGTTACTCTTCCAAGGGTATGTTATATATATATATATATATATATATATATATATATATATATATATATATATATATATATTTATCCATCTTTTAAAATCATATTAAGGAAAAACATTTTTTACTGTTCATCTAGCCTGTATATATATAACTTTGTGTAATCCTTACTGAGCCTTAAAAAGTATTATCATAGAGGAAATATATGCAATTAAATTAATTGTCCAAAACTTTTATTTATTAAATGAAAGAACTGAGATTCAAACCCATATATTCTACGTCCAAGTATATACTCCTTCCATTTCAATACAAGGACCTCTCCATATTACAGGGCCTTTGATTTGCAAAGAGCACCCTATCAAAAAAAGTTGTTAGAAATATGTGACTTGAAGTAAGAAATGACAATGTAATATTAGCAGCATTAGGGACTAGTTTTCTCTCTATCTCTCTTACAGACCCCCAGGATCTGCTTTATGACATCTTCTTCTCCATGAGTGTGTCCTAACTGGAAAAATCTTCTAAAATTCTCCTCTCAAAATTCTATAAGGACCTCACCTAGTTAGGTAGATAAGAATCAGCCTTTTTTATCATCCTTGGGATGACTTTGCACCAGAACACCTGCTGCCTCACTGATTTGCCTGGGTTGAGCCATCCTTGTGGGAGGCGTCCACTCTTGCTCCAATTAATGGCAGCTCACGGGTGAGATTTCCTTTCTTACAGGGGCCATAGGTAAAACTGTTCCTGCCATAAACAGGTACTAGACACAGAAAGTGAGGATTGTCATGTTTTTGCACACAAAACCCCACAGAGACTTGAGACATCAACTAGAGGAAGACAGAGCATCTGAGCCCCCTGGGCCCCCTGACATCACATGCATAAACAGCTAACTGGCTCTGTGAAGGTTCCAGGCAGGCTGTTCATGTAAGTAGGTTAATGGATGACCTCACGCCCTTTGCCTTTGCTACATTATGCTTTTTCTTCACCCTGGAGACCTTTAAATCATCCTCACATTTAAGGCATGTTCCCTCCATCCATAACATAAAGACATTTAAAAAATATATGAGCTAATTAAGCATAATATATAAGAATTAATCCTGAAAATACTTTTATTGATTTAACTGTTGCCATAGGGTGTCATTGTTATTTTAAACTAATATGCTTGCATTGTCTTTGCCTGAAAGCTGTCTTTGATTCATTCTGCTCTTAGAAGTAAACCCTTTCCTACAGTCTAATGAATATCATAAATCTAAAATGCTAATGATTGGATCTTTATCTTGAAAAGTGATAATATTTTGAGAAATTAGATCAAAGTATGTGATTCTGCTAAAAAGGTTTATCTTTCTAAATGCTTTCGACTAACTTATTTATCTCTGAAATGAGATCATTCTGTTTTTAAAATCTCGCCTTTTAAATGTGGTGTTCCAACAAATCATGTGATCTGCATGCAAGTAGGTGTGCTTATGTAAGTGCCACATGGCCACAGTGCAAACCCCCACATCTTTCTCCCCACCGTGTGCCAGAAGTAGCTGGAGTCACATCCAATCCTCCATGTTTCTTACCTTCTGTCTCCATGCACTCTGCAATTTGGGGTCTTCCAGGATTCTCTCATATGCCAGCCACCGTTATACACACAAACATATGCTCTGCACCACACCTACCTTGTCACGAATGTTGTTGTTAGGTGCTATCGAGTTGAGTCCGACTCATAGCAGGCCTCATAGGACTTCAATGGCTGATTGTTTCAGGATTGTTTCAGGAGTGGATTGCCACATCCTTCTCCCATTTGTGCAGTGCTGGAGATTGAACCTGGGTCCTCAAACAGTGTGGAGGAGCACTCTACCAAATGACCTAAACTCCAGCCTCTTGGTACACATACCCCTCCCATAATGAGGGACAATTGAATGCCATGGCTGTCCTTTAAAACCAGAGCTTGGTGTCCTCCTGGAAAAGTGGCATGTTATGGTTCAATGGTATACACATTATGATCTTAGACTTTTAGTTCTACAGCACTGCCACAAGGGGCTTAGAATATGATAATCTCTACCAGAAAAGACTCTTTCTCACCTATATCCATTTTAAATGAGGGGTATGCTTTTTTAAACTAAGATTTATCTTGGGATGATTTCCTAGAATCACATCCTACCATGAGGATTCATGTGAAGTAAGAAGGTCCTCTGTAGGTGCAGGTCAAGTGCCTCCAGCCTGACACAAATCCCTAGAGGAGAATCTCAGGTTCCAGTTGTTAGAAGAGCAGCTACCAAGAGAGGGATGCAGAAATGGTTATGAGGGAGCCAAAGGGGTCAAAACACAGCAACAGTTGTGCCCAGTGTAGGCTTTGATTCTGCTAAATCCCTAGATGTGTCCAGCCTTTATCTCACTTTATTTCTCAGAGATACTCCCACTGACCACCTCCTCCTTGAAGGTTTTTTCCTCTGGTTTCCATGATGCGATCCTCTCTTGATTGACAACCATCTTTTTAGCAGCTCTTGCCTAACTATTATGCAAGCTCATCTAACTCTATTTTGACAATTACTTTTGTAGTTCCTCAATACTTGTTTAAAGCTCTTGTAAAAATAATGGGTTTCATTATGACATTTCCCTACATGCATATCATTGTACTTTGCTCATCTTCACTAGCACCCAAATTTCTACATCTCTATACCTTTCTTTTTGATGTCATCCCATGGATTTTTTTTACCATTCATAAATAAACATTCAAAATATTGATATTGCCAAGCAAGTCCTCTACTTTGAGTACCAGATATGGTATAGATACAATTATCTTTTGTATTATCCTGGCACCATAAGCCAAACATGCCTAAAACCCATGACCATTCCTGAGAACTATATGCCCTATGTTTTCAACATCAACATCACTCATCAGTCGGTGCAAAATGAGCCAATGTGATTTCCAAACATTCACCAATTCTGCTCATTTGTTGCCTAAATAAAATTTTTCAATGTATCATTTCCTACATCTATGGTATTCCCACCCTATCCACCAATCTTGAAGTGTTCATGAAAAGCCTCCTGACTGGTTCAATTTTACTCCCTCTTACCAGCCAGTACATCTTTCTCAATAGACTTTATGAAACTTTATGAGGTCAGGAACCATGCTTAAGTTGTTTGTTTCATATAAACTTTATATTTTAGAACAGTTTTAGATTTATAGAATATGACAAAACAGAACAGAGTTCCCACAGACCCTGCACCCAATATTCACTTATTAATATTTTATATGGTATGGTTAGTCAACATCAACAAAACAAAATCCTTACAACTGGGTCAGTATGCGATTTCACAATAAATGGAGAAAAGATTGAGGTAGTCTGTAATTTTGCTTTGCTTGGTTCTACACTCAATAGCCATGGAAGCAGCAGTCAAGAAATCAAAAGATGCATTGCTTTGGGAAAAGCTGTGTTAAAGGATCTCTTTACAGTATTGAAAAGTAAAGATGTCACACTGAAGACAAAGGTGTGCCTGACTCATGCCATGGCATTTTCAGTTGCATCGTATGGTTGTGAAAGTTGGACAATGAACAAGGGAGACAGGAGAAGAACTGATACTTTTGAATTATGGTGCTGGAGATATTAAATATACCATGGCCTGCCAAAAGAACCAACAAATCTGTCCAGGAAGAAGTGCAACCAGAATGTTCCTTGGAAGCAAGGATGTCTAGACTATGCCTTATGTATTTTGGACATGTAGTCAGGAGGAACCAATCATGTTTGGGAGAGTGGCAGGTCAATGAAAAAAAGGAAAACCCTCCACTAGATGGACTGACATAGTGTCTGCAACAATGGGCTTAAATATAAATAAGATCCTGTGCCTGGCACAGAATCGGGGAGTGTTTCGTTCTGCTGTACATAGGGCTACTATGAGTTGGACCCAACTTCATGGTACCTAATAAAAACAATATATGGTATGGTACATTTGTTACTATTAATGAACTAATACTGATACATTATTGTTAACTAATATCCATAGTTTATTCTAATTTATTTTGTTTCTACTAACAAATTTCAGCACAGATAGCAGTAGTCAATCCCTACAAACAGCACATAAAAAACAAATTTTAAGTATTGTTAATGTCCCTCTTTCCTCTCAGACCTCTATTTCTCTCCCCATATCCACAATGTACTCTCAGGAAGAATTTTGGGTCACCAAAGTCTAAGTTTCCTTCTCTGTGAAAGAGGGCTAAAAATGATGTCTTTCAGAGAGAGCAGGGCCTATGTGCAAAGGCTGAGCTCGATGTCTGAAGCACAGCAATTGCTAAAATTTGTTAGCTGTTAACATTATTGCTGTTAATTGCTTCCTTGGGGAATAAAGGCCTAAAAATGGATCTGGGAAGACAGGATGGGAAGTGGAGGATGTGTCCTGGTGAGGTCAGCCTATGCATGCCTTTCTCTTTCCCTCTGTCCCACTAACCATGTTAGGTTTTGATGTTGTTGTTGTTAGGTGCCGTCGAGTCGGTATCTGACTCATAGCGACCCTCATAGGGTTTTCAATGGCTGAGTGCTTCGGGATTGCCTTGGGAGTGGATTGCCAGGCCCTTCTCCCATTTTTGCGGTGCTGGGAATTGAACTCGGGGCCTCAGAGACTGCAGCGCAGCGCTCTACCCACTGAGCTAAATCCCAGTCACATGTTAGGTTTGGCTCATGCTAATTGTTTGCAGGGGCTTGCCACTGCCCTTTCTGGCACAGCTGTTAAGACTCAAACTGGACTCTGGCCTTTCATTTCAAGAGTGATTCCTCCACACTTTTGCCTTTCATCCTAGCTAAGGAAAGCTAGGAAACAGACACAGAGATAGGTCTGTCTCATCGGTATCTGTTTTCCAACTCTTTCTAGTTTAGTTCTTTGCTAACAGGTGCTTTCAGAGCCACAAGCAGGGCTAGTATTTTTCCTTCTGCAAGTACAGTGTCAAAGCAATAAATACCAGATGCCACCTTCACAGACTTCTTACTTTTCCATTCTCAGAATGTGAGCTGGAACTTTGCATCTCAAATGTTTCAATAATAACTACCCAGCCTGGCCTCCAAGCCCTCCTGGGAAAATTTTCCTGTTGGGAATATCAATCCAGGACTTATCAGCAAAAAGGCAAACATCATTCTTCACATACTAAGGCCAAGCCTGAAATTACATTTAAGACACAGAATAAGAAGTTATGGAAATTAAAAATTTTAAAGAAAAAAGAAAAATAAAGCAAGGTAAATACAGGCATAATACAGTGATTCTCACCTCTTTTTGTCCAAACACAATCAATGGCTAAGGCATTTCCCAACTAATTTTGATAGATTTCTACCCACCATCCTCCTCCCATATTTCAACCACTGTCATATGCTATGAACTAAATAAAGCTAGATTGGTACATGGTGGCAGTTATCAGGCTTAAAAATTAAAGCCATGGAACATGTGGATATTTTTGGTAACTACTTTTGCTAAAGTTATTTCTCATTCATTTGTACTATGTTAAATATCTGAATAACATATTAGAATTCAGCTCATCTTAAGTCTGCTACTAACTCTATAACCTCAGGCAAGATATTTAACCATGCTTGGCAATGATTTCTGGGTTCTTTAAGGTTTAAAATTCCAATTGTCTGCACAGACTTTGAGAATATCTTCTTACTTATAGCTTACTTATAAGCTACTTCTACCCTAATCCATAACCAAACCCTTCTCCCCTACCACCTGACGCTGCACATAGTATTTTCAGAAATTTAGGTTGTTGTCCCTACTTTATAATTGTCTTCAATCATGTCTTCCCTACTGATTTCTTTTGTTGCATGTACTTTTCACACCTAAAACAAAATTTCATCCCACACAGTAATTCTAGTTTGGAGTGCCAATGCAATAGGAGTGCAAAGTTTGAGCCCTCACTCACACCAACTCTGGGTTATATGTATGGATATTATCTTCTTTTCTCAGGTAAGGAAAGCGCGCGCACACGCGTGCACACACACGCACACACACACGCACACACACGCACACACACACGCACACACACACACACACACACACACACACACACACACACACATCAGTTTCAGGGGCTTTGGGCAAATTACCTATCAAGTAGGTAGCAAGGCCAAACTCTGAATGTCTGATTTCAAACTCCAAGCTTTTCACCATTAAACCTTGTTCCTTGGAATGGGTGGCCATTTAAATCAAACATGCTAATAACTAAGAGGAGAATGGAATCAATAGTTATAGAGACAGTGTATAATAAGGTAAAAATGTATATTAGCTGTGTGGTGTGTGTTTGAAATTGTAGCATTGCAAACAATAAGGGAAGTTGCTATTAGTATTTCCATTTTTTAAAGGGGAAAGATGAAATTTATACGGCTAAAGGACTGGCCAAAGGTAGCTCCCACTCCTACCCAGATAGCTGCTTATTGCCAGGACACCGAACTTCAGAGATATTTAGAGAGATTCACTTTAAAAATAAGTTATAATTCAGTAGACCTAACTCACAGTAGGCTTAGCGACCAACATTTTTAAAAGGTGATTCAGATGCATTCCCTGACAAGTATCATACAAATTTAGATTTGACTTATAGAGAGGTCAGCTCCATTTATAAAACCAAAATTCCGTATCACTTGTATCTCCCCACCTTATTGCCTGTTTAAAAGTACTAACAAAGAAGATTTCTAAGGGCTCTTATGCTCAGGTGCACTTTCTCTCCCTTCCCACCTCCCTCCTCCTGCATATATGAACAACATCCTAAATCCATTTGTACCTTGAGCCACAAGGACATTCTCTTCAAATATGATCACAGCCCCATATCTACTCTGAGGCAATGGGGACACATGGGACATCCTGAGCTTGACCCAGCCTTGGGCTATTGGTATCAATGTTGTGCCTACAGGATATTCAGATGAAATGTTTTCTATAATCTGGAACAGATTATAAAGGTGACATCTATCCTTAGGCTTCTCTGATCATCTCTATTTCATCACACTCTCCTACCATGCTTTCTTCCTTTTTACTTCATTCCTGCCCTCAGAAAATCTCTTCTAGCAGTTACTTTTCTGCTAGTGAAAATACTCCCTGCCTCTAGGGGTTTATATCCTACCTTCTCCTTACTGCCAGCTTTTAGTCATTTGTTTAGCAAACTGACTTAAAAATCTATTTTTGAGTACCTGTACCATTTTAAGAGCTAGAGACTTATGTAAAGTCCTATTTTCTGGACCTTTCCTTGATTTTCCACTTTATATTTGAACTAATATATAGTGCATCTTAACTCTCACTGGGAAATAAGCCAATCAAAGGGATTAATTCCAGCTAGGATATCAGTTACTGATTATGAAATATTAAGTCACTACTCCTAGGTAGCCTACATAGAATAATTCCTTCTATACAAGTTCCCTGCTCTATAAACATGAGATATGTTTGGTTACTGGGGGCCTTTCAACTCTTCTCAAACTACCGTAATATGCAGCCAGCTCTTTTATTGCCCAAATCCATGGAAAACTAGTATTTGCAAGGAACTTACTCCTCCCAATATTCCAGGCTCTTGCTCTTCTCAACCTAGAAATCACAAAGTTTATTGCTCATCTCTGACTCATCTTACATAGTTTCACCTAGTTTATTTTTTTTACATAATTTTGGAGTTATTTTAATGTGCCTTTTCTGCACATTTTCCTTACAGTTTTCCCCTCCTCCTTCTGGTTAGATAACCAATCCATGTGCCCAAATGTTGAGATATAAAATAGAGATTGCAGAAGGGTTTTGTTCTTCCTGACTCTGCAAAAGCAGGGTATTGACCTAACTAACTCTGGTATAAACCCAGTCAGGAGAGAAATTCCATTGAAAAAATACCCCTCACCAGACCCCTGCCTCATTATAGGTGTGTTGCTAAATTCTTTTCAAAGAAGGGGAACTCATGTGAAGTGAAGCATTAAAAGTACAGAGCACCCGAAGGGGAAGGGTGTGGGGATGTCAGCCAGGGGAGGGGAGTGGTACAAGGACAATGGGCAGTCAAGGCAAACGTTAAGCAGTTTGTTGTTCCACTCTGCAGAGTAATGGCCCAAGTGGGCTGCAGAGTGGAAGGGGATCACCATCCCTCCATGTTCCATGTACCTCTCTGTCTCTGTCAGTATCATGCTCCTCCTGATCCACTCCACTCCTGCCAGTTTCTGTTTCCCTGGTCCTTCAACAGACCAGGGATTCACTCTGTGCTTGCTCTTCTGCTGCTGGGCATTCTTTACCAATTGCCACCAACCCCCCGCCCCAGAACTTTCTATCTCCCATTCTTGCTTTATTATTTTCTATGATGTGAGCCTCCCTTTAACTTGCCACATATTTGACTTATAACTTTTTTGTATGCTTTCTATCTCAGCTTACAGAATGTTGTTCCACAAGAGGAAGGATTTTGAGTACTTTGTTTTCTACTGTACCACCCACACCAAGAATAGTGCCCACCACAGAGTTCCTACTCAATATTTGCTGAATAAACAAACAGGTTTGCCATGAACTAACCCGGAGACTGCGATTATGTAACAATATTTAGTGCAGTGTTTTTCTATTCTGGCATTAACAGATGTGAACTTTTAAGTGTCATGTGGATGGAGTATTGGCCAACACTGAATCATACTGTAAAAGAAAAAGAAAAAGAAAAAACATCTATTCTTTTTCCACTCTTTCTAATTCCATCAAGAATAAGACTCCTTTGGGAGTTACAATGTCATGAATACTTATTAATTTCCTTTTTGACCAGAAAAAATAAATTAAATAAAAGTTGAAGTCTCAGGCTTATATCCTTAGTAAGCTGATAAATCTGGTTGAAATTTAAAGTTTTTTTCATTATTTTACTTAATTTTTATTGCCTCATGATATGTGAAATTTTCTTTAAGATTTCTTTTATAAAAAATAAGAAGAATAAAAAGGGAGAAAAAGAAAGAGAGAGAAGGAGAAAGGAAGAAAAAGGGAGAAAAAGAACAAAGGAAAAAGAAAGGAAGGATTAAACAAAAGAAGAAAGAAATGAAGGAGGAAATGATGGAGGAAGAAAAACTAGTTTTAAGGAAAGGAAAGATTTTTCAAAATATAAAAATAAAAATGATATAGCAATTTTCAGCACTTATAAAGCAAATACCCTCGTATCTTTCCATGACAGAACATTGGAGACTTGTCTTTTGGATACTAACCTCTGCTGTTGGTATCAGCCCAGGATCCCACTTGGAATGCACACAGTGTGCACTTCCTCCAAGATGTATCTCTAGGATAGTCCCTGGGTGGCCAGGTGCTGGAAGCTTACATGAGAAATTTTTAAAAGAAGACAAAATTCTTGACCTTACTAGTCTCCTGTTGTGTTGAGACTGATGTTTAAAAAGTGGTAACAGTAGGCGAGAGTCATGAAAATCCTGGCAGTGTCCCCTAGAAGGGCCCCAGAGGATGGTGTATCTTTTCATCATACCAGTGGGTGACAGTGTTGACTTCAGTCCCAAATAGGCTGTATGTTTCGTCTGCTCATCTGTGCAAAAGCATTGATGTGACCCTGTCCTTGCCTGCCCTCATTTTACCCTAAGAATATGTATATCACAGCAACTTGCTGATTTCCAAGCTTCCCAGGAGACGTAGACTGACTGTATCTTAGACCATGAACACTTGTCATGCTGACAAAAAGAGCTTCAGACATATTTTAACTATAAAGAAATAACAAAAGCAAACCAGATTTTTCTTATCTTTCATTGTGCATTTGAATGCAATTTATTTTCATTTTTTTATTTTAAGGAAAAACTGTTGAGACAGTTGATGGTTAGAATAGAAATGAAGTATAGAGCATATTGCTCCTATCCCAGAGCTGGCAGGATGAATATTTTTGCCTTCAGTTCTGAAATATTTATTCTCTGCTATCCAGAAGAAAATGCAAGATACTGTCGATTCTGTTACATTCCCCCCATTTTATTTATCCTTGCAAAATAGAATTTGAAAGAAAAAAAATGAAGCACATTAATCTTTGTCTAGTCATTTATTTCTCTCCCACTAAATGCATTAAAGGGCTGGGATTTAGTTCAGTTAGTAGAGCGCTGTGCTGCAGTCTCTGAGGTCCCGAGTTCAATTCCCAGCACCGCAAAAATGGGAGAAGGATCTGGCAATCCACTCCCAAGGCAATCCCGAAACAGTCAGCCATTGAAAACCCTATGAGGGTCGCTATGAGTCAGATACTGACTCGAGGGCACCTAACAACAACAACAAATGCATTAAAAGACATGTTCTTATGAATGACCTTGGTCCCTTTAAACTTGAATGGTTCACTGAGCTTAATTCATTCTCAGGAGATTATTTCTCATTCTTCTCTACAGTGATGCTTCAAATAACACTTCTGGATCCCCTGATGAATTTCCATGTGGGAAGGTGCCAGTGGCTCCAGAAATCACAGAGCATACCGACATTTTACATTCCTCATGTGATCTCTTGATAAGAACTTCTAATACCACAAGAAGCATTCCCTCCACCACCAAATTTGTACAATGAAGGTGTGATTGAATTAAGGGAATAGTTTTCCTTACAACCACCCCTCCAATTTCAAATTAAAGCAGCATTCCAGAAGTGTCCACTGTCACCTTTGAAAATCCAAGTATATCATAAATGACTTAGAATTAAGTACTGAAGAAAAAAGTCCATTGGTTTAAAATGAAAATAAAGCAAGTAGCAATTTGGATTTGTGATAGGAATATGGGAAGGTGACTGACTTGGCTTTTGCCTACTCTCTAGCTTCTCTTGACATCTCCAGCTCCCATACAACCCAGTGAAAACACTAATAATTTCCTTAACAAATATGGCTTTGTGGATCAGGATTTTCCCTAGGACTTATCAACTGTTTTTGAAATGCTCACCTTCTGTCTGTCTATTATATGTCTGGAAAATTTCTCCCTGTTTCAATGATCATCTTAAACACCAATATCTTATGGAGCTAAAAATTACATTGTCTAGCATTGGGGATATTGATGTATGGCAGGCACTGTGGTGATGTTTTTGCATGATTATCTCATGTAAACCCAACACCACTACCATGAGATAAATATTGTAATTCTCATTTTACAGCTGATGTATCCTATGAAGTCAAAATAATTAACACTGCAAGACACTTAAAATATGATGGGGTAGGATTTTAATTGTTCACTGTTGAGTATTCCAAACCATGAAATTAATGTATTCTTCCACCTATTTAGTTTTTTAGAAAGATTTCTTGGTAATATTTTTAACTTTATAGGCAGAGGTATTTTTTTTTTAGAATTTATTATGTGGTTTTGGATGCCATTATAAATCAAATTTTTATTAAATTTCATATTTGGATTATTTTGTTATTAGAAAAATGCCACTGGTTTCTAGACATTAGCATTGTATCTGGGAAACTTACAGAAGAATTAAATATTTTTCAGCTTATACAACTGTTAAATTGAAAAATTGAGGTACAAACAAACCAATGTCAGTAGAACTCCAGGTATTGTAGCCTTCTTGTTTTTAGATGCTATTGAGTTGGATCCAATTTATGAGGAAGACTCTATAATTATAGAACAAAACACTACCTGACACTGAGCCATACACATGGTCTTTTCTTGTTTGATCCCATTGTTGCTGCCACTGTGTTTCTTCTTATTTTGAGTCATTCCACACCAGCAAATAGAGGTCCCAGAGGCTTTACTCCATTCCTATCACTAGAGTTGACTCTGCTTTGAGGAGTCCAGTCTTCCCCAGTCATTTCTTGGATGCTTTCCAGCCTGAGGGGCTCATTTTCCAGTACTATTTAACAGTGCTTCTCTGCTATTTGTAGGGCTTTTTCAATGGCTAATTGTTTGGGGAGTGGGCTGCTGGGTCCTTCTCCCTAGTTTGCCTTAATCTGGAAGCTCACCTGAAACCTGTCCTCCATGTGTGGCCATGCTGATGTCTGAAATACCTGTGTCATAGCTTTCAGCATCACAACATGTAAGCCCCCACAGCACAAGCTGACAGACACATGGGGGATTGTGGCCTTAGGATCCTCCAAACAACTTTCCTTAGCCATCCTTGAAAATACTTACCTACCCACAACTTCCACCAATTTTAGTAACACCATTGTTGCTTCCTCTCTCTGAGATCCTATAATATTTTATTTGAAATAATTATGCATATTTCCTTCTTCCTTCTTCCTACAAAGTTTTACTTATATTCTCCAGTAATTCATCCCTCCCACATAGGGTCTATATGCCTCAGGGCAGGAAGGTTAACATTTTGGACTGCATGACTATTTGTTTTGGGGGACTGTCCTGTGCATTGTAAAACATTTAGCTATCTGCTAAATACCAATAGCAACTGTCCCCTTGTGATAATTTTAAAAAAATGTCTCTAGATGTTGTCTTTATTCCCTAGTGAGGCAAAACTGCACCCGGTTAAAAACCATTTCCTTAGGAGGAAGACAATCCTACTTCTAGCTCCATTGATGGGACAAATTATCTAGAAAAAATCAATTCTATCACTTTGATGGTGACTGTTTCAGGATAGGACAAGCAACCACATTTGGGTTATTAAGATTGGAGTTGAGGTCCATTGTGATTTCGAGGGAAAATTGTCTCTTCTAAGCCTCCAAAGACTAACATCTCTCTTCTTCTGAATGTTATTAGGCACAAGTAGGACTAGAGCTGCTTCATCCTTTTTGCTACTAGACTGAAAGTAAATACCACACCGAATGGGGTGTACCCAGAGATGCCTAGAGAAAAGGAGATTGAGCCACTGGACTAGGTCTTCCAGGTATGTGAGTCAAAAATTTCCTCTTAAGTTAGTTGTGATGCAACTCCTTTCCTCTGCCTGCATCCTTCATTTCTCCTCATTATTCTTCCTTCCTTCCTTCCTTCCTTCCTTCATTCATTCCTTCCTTCTTTCCTTCCTTCCTTCCTTCCTTCCTTCCTTCCTTCCTTCCTTCTTTCCTTCCTTTTTTTCTTCTCTTTCCTCTTAGAGCCTCAAGTTATAAATGCTGGAATTGATTATACTTTCAAAGTAATAGCCCATGAGCACTTGTATTTTCCTCAGCATGTGCAGTAACATTTTAAATCCCCCTTTACTGTGTATTTGGTTGATTTTGAATGCTTTAGTCCTTAAATATCTGACTCTCAAAAAAAAAAAAAAAAAAGAAAAAGGGAAAAATGAAAAGAAAACTCCACTGACACTGACCCTTTAATTCCTCTGGAAGCTAAAGAAAATGTTGGAGCAATGCCAGCCTGCCTCTGTGTCTGCATGTTCATGATCAGAGGCAGCAATCAGCAAATAGAACATAGATCCCCAATACTTGGAGAACAAGGTCTTTATTGCACATCCTGGCTCCCGCAAGCTGTTGTGCAACTGCTCAAGGAATACAAGCATGGCTGTCTGACACAGACTGGAGAACAAGATGTTGTTGTTGTTGTTGTTAGGTGCTGTGGAGTCGGTATCCGACTCATAGAGACCCTCATAGGGTTTTCAATGGCTGTTTCAGGATTGCCTTGGGAGTGGATTGCCAGGTCCTTCTCCCATTTTTGTGGTGCTGGGAATTGAACTCAGGACCTCAGAAACTGCAGCGCAGTGCTCTACCAACTGAGCTAAATTCCAGCCCCAGAGAACAAGATAGGTATTCAAAATCTTCAGAAAGCTGAAATTCAAATTAACAATGATTTAGTGCCTGAGTCTTGTCCTGGAAACTGCAAGCCTTCAAATACATCCAGAGATCTAAAATAGTTACATGAGACATAGCCTGCTAGTACATCTAAGTCTAGGTAGAGAGGCAGATACCTGGCACTTACTCTTCTGTTATCTTTCCTAATGTCCGAAGCTTACATTTTAAAAATAAAATCTATTCTTGTACTTTTGTGTAGCTCAAGTGCAGAGATTTTGATTAACTATAATCCTTAGTTCATAATATACTATAACTATTTTTTCTATGCATGACCCACTTTTATTTGTTGGTTTGTTCATCTATTTATTTATATAATCATGTTTGTATATAATATAATGGAGCCTTCTATCCTATGAAAGAACTAGAAAATGGTCAAGTATTTGTATCTGCTGATTATATTTCTTTTCTACCCCTTAATAGGTGGCCTAATATATCATCTCAATTTCTGTTAATATAATTTATATATGTATAGATGTGTATATATATAACTTATAGGAACTTATTTTCTGTATTTACTAATTTTAAATTCTGTTTATATTTATATATTTAATTTGAACTTATTAATTGCATTATTCAAGTGTTATTCATCCTACAATATTTTTCTCTGCTTGACCTAAGGGTTACCTAGAAAAATGTCTGTAATCCATAACTGTAATTGCTGGTTTAGCCATCTGCTTATATTTTATCAATTATTTTATATCATTTGAGTCTATGGGGTGGCCACATATGTTTGTGAGTAATCATTCCATTGCCCTATTTATAAGCATATAACAGTAAATATATCCTGCCATTAATCTGTACAGCATAGATCACTTTAATTTCATCAGAATTCTTTTGTTTTGACCTGCCTGGCATATTTTTTGCATCTTTATATCTTTGCATTTTCTAAGTGTGTCTCATATTCAATATGCTGCAGTATCTCTCACATTTATTAAAATTATATCATATAGTCCATAGTCCCTTATTCATAATCATCAAATTTAAAAATCTCTGAAAACTAAGACCCTTCTTATAACTTGTTCAGTAGCACAACTGAAGTACTACTCTAAATCTGCATAAGAAAAAAATCAGATTTAAACTGACATGAAACTATTTCCAGTGAAATATAGAAACCTTACTCCTATACACTTACTCCTTTCTTCTCTTTTTATGCTACTTTGTTGGAGATAATAATAATAATAATAATAATAATAATAACATTATTATTATTATTACTATTATTATTATATGTTATAAACCCCAATATACATTGTTATAATTACTTTGTATCATTTTGTGGTATGAAACAATCAAAAAATAGAGCAAGGATATATTTATAGATTTTGTTATATTAATCTTAATTACCTTATACAATTCCCTCTCTCCTTCTTCCTGTGGATTCAAATCACTGTCTTGTCATTTGCTTCTATCAGTAGAGCTTACTCTACCTTCTTTGTGCTAGTAATGCAAAATATATGTTATTCACATGTGTAATAGTTCAAAAACATATTATTTTATACAATTTTTTAATCTGTTAAGAGAAGTACTAGGGAGGACAATTGGAGCAGTCTGGGACAGAACAGCATGCCTTCCATACTGAATGTAGCATCTATCCATCCCATCCAATTTCCATGCTGGTAGGAACTTACTGCCTATGGCTGGAACTGGACTAGATCCTCTACCTCTCTCCCATGGTAGGTATCAGACAGGTGATGATTCACTTAAGTAAATGTAAGAGAAAGGAAAAGGCATGATTACAAAACTATTTCTGGTAAGTCCCCAAGTCCCTTTATCCCTCTCTTGTTACAGTCTATTTTCTATTCCCTCATCCTTCTCCTGGTTGCCAGCCCCAGTCCAGCTCTCAAACACACATCCAGAGGGCAAATTTTCTTATCCATGAAATGGTTTATGGTGTTTTTATTTTATTTGGTAAACTGGTCCTGAATTCCAGTAAAATCCTTATCATTTTTGTAGCAGTTTCAAGATTCTAAGGAAGGGATCCTATAGCCTCTGCTTATTTTTCAACTTGTCTAGAGTCAGATGTCAAATTTTTATTACTTGTACTTGTCCTTTGAGACATCTTCATTTGCTATTAGTTGATTGTATGTCCCTTCCTTTTTGGTACACAAAAGCAAGAATCATTTCTTCTTTCTCCTTTTGTTCCTGGTGCCTGGACAGTATTGGAAGGGTATACTGAGTTGCTGGTGTGAGCTGAGAATTGTGGCTTTTGGGAAAGCTACTAACATGGAATCTCAGTTGTCAGGAAGCTTAGTATTTAGCAGAAGATGAAGAGAGAAAGATATTTGGACTGGTTCTTTTCCATTAATTTTCAACAGTGCACTAAAGGAACCTGCTTTATCAAGGGTTAAACACATAATTACATCCATACTTTCACACTGCCAGTAAATGGAAGAATGGATCTATTACTTTCCAACATTATTGCATTGATAAGTAATGCAAAACTAGCTTTTCTGCTATGTATCAAACCTTTTCTTCTCCTAGGTATTACTGTACTTAAGTGTCTCCCAAAGCAATTGCTTTTGTTTCTGCTTTTAATACAAGGCCATTAATCCCAATGTTCTGTTTGGAGTAAGGTAGTATGTATGCAGTTATGCTTAGGAATTATGATAGCTAAAAGCCCACATTTAAAGACATAGATGCAAAATTGGATTTCATTTCTTTCTGATGTTAGGCTTTTAAGTGTCAGAAAAATAACAGTCTACAGAAAGGAATTTTTCAATAAAACCTGCAGCTCTTATATTTTAGTCACATTTTTTTCCAAATCAGTTGCAGATATGAATCTTGATGGAGTAATGATGGCTCAAAAAAAGTGATTGCATAAAATTGATTTAAATCCTTTGACAGTATGTCTGCATTCTATAGTCAATAAAAAGAGTTTCATGGGCCGTGGATATGATTGCTACAAAGCTTATATGGCTCGTTCTCAGGAATTGTAATGCAAGACTTTATTCTGTTATGTTTTGGCTGTTCCTTCGCCCAGCAAGTTTGCAGCCCATTTGAATCAGGCCCATTTATTTGATGTACATTGTGAAAAAAGTGAAAGCAACTGAGAGACGCGCCTTTGGGGTTGATTGTCGTTGAAGTGGAAATATTTTTGCATTCATGTGAAGAGTGAGAAATTTTCCAACAGATTCCCATGATTTTTATGTGCTCTAGGATTAGGAGGGCTGTCATGTGGTCATACAGACCAAAGTCTCTTTTCTTGGTACAGGTAAATGGGACACTGGACTTCTCTATGGCCCAGACTCTGCACTGGGGACTTATATTAATTCTCTTAACAAGAGAGATAGTCATCACTTCCTTCCCATAGAGAAGAACATGAAGCTCGGGGAAGCAGTCATTGAGTTTATCTGTCTCACAGCCGAAGTCTCACCCCCGTTCTTGCTTTTCCTACTCTTGGCTGACTTTAGATGACCCATGGTTAGAGGAAATTCTCTACTTTCAGCAAATCAATATACTAAAATCAGTAACCACTAAATAACAAATCGTAAGTTGATTCTTCCTAGTAACAAAGAATTTCCTAGAGAATCCACATAAATAGGCAGCACATTAAAAGTACTAAAATTTTAAAGATAAAGATTTTAATATTTATTTTCTATTTAATTTACATCTAGCATTCCAATAATAGTATCTGGTATTTATGTACTTTGTACATAGTGCTATTAATCCTTCACAATCACCCTATAGGGTTGATCTATTTTAGCCCGATTTTATAACCAAGGGAACTGGGGTGTAGAAAATAAACAAACCATTAGATAGAGGTAGGATTTGAACCCATTTGTCTTATTCTTGAACTCATGTTCCAAGCAATACACTGTATCTTTGTTGGGTAGAACATTTCCTCAACCTTGATATGATCCTATGGTACTCAGAAACTTCATTCTTTTGACATATCATTTTACTGCTGGGTCATAGTAAATTTAATTTCAGACAAATGTCAACTGAAAGCTGTAATTTGCCCATGACTTTACTTAGTGAAAATGTGGAGAATAATGATACCATATGATGAGATCACTGCTCTTGTGGAATTTTTTTAATCTATTGAGAAAGCTTCTTGAATTTTATCAGTGTATGCTAAACATGGACACCTGTCAATTGAGTTTCAGTATTGGCTTTAATCACTAAGGCAGTGGCCCTTCTTAGAGTTCAGCTAATATTCAGGTTTTCTAATATTACTGCTGGGAGCAGTGAGCTTCAGAAATGGCCTTTCGAATGGACAACCCAGGATACATTTTTCTCTTTTTTCTTCTTTCTGCTTTTTTGCTAGGGAACAACAACAACAAAAACTTGTTAAAGTATTTTTTTACCATAATTAGATACAAATTTCAAACTTATAGAGAGAATGGAGTGAGCACAAAAAAAAGGTACTTATTGCTTGGAAGCTTCTGGAGGCTTAGAAGTTGCTGCTAGTTTTCTCTGTGGGCCTGATGGATGGTCCCTGAGGTTTTGCACCACATGCTTGGTCCTAGGCTGCTATGCTGCTTTTTATAACCATCAGGCTGTGGTGTATTCCCAGCCCAGGTTCCCAATCTACAGATTCCTATAGATGCTGCTGGTGACTGTCCTCTCCAGGGAAGCCCACAAATAGGTGCAGGGACTTCTGCTGCTTCCTTTTGCTAAAAGAGGCAAAGTGTCTCTGAGAACTTGTTGTTGTTGGGTGCCATCGAGTTGGTATCCAGCTCATAGTGACCCTATGTACAACAGGAGAAACACTGTTGTCATTGCTTCCCCACTATCCATAGGGTTTTCAGTGGCAGATTTATTTTTGGGAGTGGGTTGCCAGGTCCTTCTCCCAAGCCTACAGCACCTGGTGTTCCCAGGCGGTCTCCCATCCAAGTACTAACCGGGTCCAACCCTGCTTAGCTTCTGAGATCGATGGGATTGGATGCCACAGTGCTATGGCTGCAGGTGAGAACTTAGTATTCAAGTAAAAATGGAAGTTGTTGTTGTTAGGTGCCATCGAGTCGTATCCGACTCATAGTGACCCTTATAGGGTTTTCAATGGCTGATTGTTTTGGGATTGCCTCGGGAGTGGGTTGCCACGTCCTTCTCCCGTTTTTGTGGTGCTGGGAATTGAACTCGGGACCTCAGAGACTGCAGTGCAGCGCACTACCAATTGAGCTAAATCCCAGCCCAAAAATGGAAGTATGGACTTGAAATGCTAATCTAAATACAAAGATACTTTGAAGTGGCAAGACATTAAGAGTACCCACAGCCCTGAGCACTCTCTAGTCCTGTTGCCAACAAACCTCATCATTTCATGCTTAGACCATTGTGACAGCTTTGGGGTTGTTCCTTCTTTTCCCCCCAGAATCCTGCCTCCAATGTTTCTGGGATACTTCAATCAGATAAATTACCTTCAAACACTCTTCAGCCTACCATTCTTCAGCACAAACAACAAACATTTGCAGTGATTCCTTAGTATGTATAGAACAAAATTCCAACCTCATTGACATGGCAGATAACTCCCATATCTCCCCACTATGAACATTTTCTCCAGTACTGTGGTTCTCAGCGGGGGGCAGTCTTGCCCCTCAGAGGTCATTTGGCTACCATAATGTGGAGGGGGAGCAGAGTAACTGATGGAGATTGGAAATGCTGCTAAATGCCTTATGATGCCCAAGACAGCCCCCATAATAAGTACATTTGTCAACAGTTCCAGAGATGAAAAACCTTGCTCTAGACAAATGGGGCTGGGAGCTGTTCCTGGACGGTTCTATGCATGTGCTCAGCATTATGTATCCTCAGCTTTCCTTCTTTAAAGCTAACATGGTATTCCTGCCTTTATTTCTGTCAAGTCCCCTAAGCCTTCCTAGTGAAATACTCCCTCACCCCTCAGAAGGTTTAGAATATGTAGTGGTCCCATTCCTGTGTTTCTTAAGTGTTTTATTTTCCCCCCACACACACACACACACTGCATTGTACCTTTTGAAATCTAAGGAATCTGTCTTTTCTCCCTCAGAACCATCTACAATATGTCTCCCAGGACCGTGCACATAACAGCTGCTGAAAAATATTTCTGGTTTGACTGGACACAGAAAATTAGTTCATTTTGACTGTGGCCTCCCTTTATAGCCATGTCTCTCCACTTGCTATATAATTTGATCATGTTACTGCAGTCTCTGAATTCCTAATATGTAGACTCAAGCACAGTTCCTTTGTTTTAAGATAGTGACGGTTTTACCAGGCCTGCAGCTCTAAGGAGCATAATGAAATATTGGTGATCAGGTATGGTCCTGTGTCTGTTTGTTACGCCTCTTGGCCAGCTATTATCTCAAATGAGTGATCGTGTGGAACAAATCACTAATGTGAAGGACAAGGCAAAATTCTCGGGAAAGAAAGCATGAAATGGTAAATGTTTTATTTAATCTAGAATGATATGGAAATGTTTCATCTGATACCAGCCTGCTGGTTTAAACAACCTCGGCCTCAGTATTCAGAACCACTAACATTAATATATCTTTGCAGTGGAAAGCTTGCTAAGTAGGCTAAGAGAACACATTAGTGGGATTATGCTTGTCCTAGTCACAGCCTTTCATTGCAGATAAATGATTCAATTTAGTTTAATTTACCAAACATGTATAGAACACGTAGTATATAAAATGCGCATATGCATGGTGCCAGGCATATGTATGGTGGATGAAATAAAGATATCCTCAGGGAACTCACAGTCTGATATAGGTATGAACTAAAATAAGATGAATGGTTGGAAAATGGAGTGCTGTGGGCACTCCAGGGATGGAGTAACCAGGCTAAGGGGATACAAATTGGTGTTACTCTTAAGACCCTTCATAGAAGAGGACTGGGCATTTTTTTTTTTTTTTTGAGGTACTGGGGGTTGAACCCAGGGCCTCACCTTGCATGTTCTGCAAGTGCTGGACCACTGAGCTGCACCCTTAGCCCATTTTTTTACTTTTTGAGACAGGGCCTCACTAAATTACACAGACTGCCTCTGGTCTTGAACTTGCGATCCTCCTGCCTCCACCTCCCAAGCCGCTGGAATTATAAGCATGTGCCACCACGCCTGGCTCATTTTAAATTTTTTGAGGTATATTAATTTTTATTGCGGGCTGGGGTTTAGCTCAGTTGGTAGAGTGCTGCTCTGCAGTCTCTGATGTCCCAAGTTCAATCCCCAGCACTGCAAAAATGGGAGAAGGATGTGGCAATTCACTCATGAGGCAATCTTGAAATAATCAGTCATCGAAAACCCTGTGAGGGTTGCTATGAGTTGGACATAACTAAATGGCACCTAACACAACCACAATTTCTATTGCTGCTACTACAAATTACCACAAACTTAGTGGCTTCAAATAAAAGAAATGTATCATTTTCTAGTTCTTCAGGTCAGAAGTGTGATATGAGTCTCCTTGAACTAAAATAAAAGGGTCATCAGGTATACCCTGATTTCTACGCATTCTAGGAAAGAATCAGCTTTCATGGCTTCTTCAGCTTCTAAGCTGCCTATAGTCCTTGCCTCATGTTCCCATTCCTCCATCTTGAAAGCCAGAAGGGCTAGAGTGGGGCCTTCTCATGCCTGATTTCTCTGCCCACTCTTCTTTCAAACCTTTCCATGTTTAAGAACCAGAGTGATAGAACTGGGTCTACTTAGTCCAGGATAATCTCCTCACCTAAATGTTTTTAACTTTAATTACCTCTGCAAAAGTCCCTTTTGCTGAGTAAAGGATCATGTTCATAAGGTCCAAAGACTAGGATATGGACATCTTTGAAAAGCCATTATTTTCTTTATCTCATAATATAAAGCTTACAGCAAATTGCATAAATTATAAGTATATAACTTGATGCACTTTATGGGTACATTCTCATCTATACTCCTCATAAAGAAAAATATATAAAACACTTCAAACATTCTTATTTTCATAAACTTCCCACTGACTGCTCCTTGTCCATACACTTATCCAAAGATAACCACCCTTTGACTTCTATCACCATTAGTTAGTTTTACCTGTTCTTTTTTTTTTCTTTTTGTAATTTTCAATGTACAGCTTAATGGGTCTCATAAATTTCCATTTATGCATTTCATTGTACATTGCTGAAATTAACTTTTACCTGTTTTTAAACTTTATACAAATGGAATCAAACAATATGTACTTTGTCTTCTTAGTACCGTATTGTAAAATTCATCCATATTCAACTTACTATAGCAATAGTTCATATTTTTCATTGCTGTGTATTATTCCATTTTGTGAATATTCTACAACTTATTCATTCATTCTATCACTATAGACATTCAGGGTATTTAGAGTTTGAGGGTATTGTAAATAAAGCTACCATGAAGTTACTCTTGTATATCTTTTGGCTCATATGTATGCATATGCTACTTGATAGATATTATAAGTTGTACAAATTTATACTCTCACCAAACACAATATAAGTTTGAGTTGCTCTATATTTTCACCAATCCTTGATACTATCACATCTCAGTATTTGGGGATTCAGGTGAAGTTACAGTGGTATCTCATTGTGGTTTTATTTTGCCTTTTCTTGATGACTAATGATAAGTGAGCATATTTTCTTATATTTATTGGCAATGTATATTATTTTCAAATCTTTTGCTCATTTGTTTTAGATCAACTACCTACCATTTAAAAATATATATATTTAATTACATAGTTTGACCCCCACAGGTCCGTCAGCTTGTCATGCTGTGGGGGCTTGCACAATGTTGTGATGCTGAAAGTTATGCCACCAATATCTCAGATACCAGTAGGGCCACCTAGGGTGGACAGGTTTCAGGTGAGCCTCCAGACTAAGACAGACTAGGGAGAAAAACCCAGCAGCTCATTCTTGAACCAATTAGCCATTGTAAATCATATGAATAGCAGAGAAGCACTGTCAAATATAGTGTTAGAAAATAAGCCCCTCAGGCTAGAAGTCATTCAAAGAATGACTAAAGGTTGCCTCCTCAAAGTATTTGTTGCTGTTAGATGCCATCAAGCTGAGTTTGACTCGTAGCAATCCTATGTACAACAGAATGAAACACTCCTAAATTCTGCGTCAGACACACAATCTTATTTATATTTAAGCCCATTGTTATTAAGCCAATATTAAGCCATAGCAGACACTGTGTCAATCCATTTTGTTGAGGCTTTTCTTTCTTTCTTTTTTTTTTTTTTATTGACCTGTCATTCTTCCAAATGTGATGTTCTTCTCCAGGGATTTTTCCCTCCCAAAAACATGTCAAAAATACATGAATCGGAATCTAGTGATCCTTGCTTCCAAGGGGCACTCTGCCTGCACTTCTTGGGCAGATCTGTTGGTTCTTTTGGCAGTCCATGGTATATTCAATATTCATCTCAAGCACCATAATTCAAAAGCATCAATTCTTCTTCTGTCTCCCTTATTCAATGTCCAGCTTTCACAACCATATGATACAACTGAAAATACCATGGCAATGAGTCCTGTGCACCTTCATCCTCAATGTGTAATATCTCTACTTTTCAACACTTTATTAAAAGAGGTCTTTTGCTACAGCTTTTCCCAATGCAATATGTCTTTTTATTTCTTAACTGCTTCTTCCACAAGCATTGATTATAGAAACAAGTAAAGCAAAATCTTAGAGAACATCAATCTTTTCTCCATTCATCATGAAGTTACTTACTAACCCAGTTGTAAGGATTTTTTGTTTTCCTGATGCTGAGTTATGATCCATACTGAAGGCTGTGTTCTTTGACTTTCATCAGTAAATGTTTCAAATCCTCATCACTTTCAGCACTCAGAGTTGTAACATCCACATAACACAGGCTGTTAATAAGTCTTCCTCCAATCCTGATGCCATGTTCTTCATAAAGTCCAGCTTCTCGGCTTATTTGCTCAGCAGAAAAATTTAAAATATACAGTGAGAAGATACAACCCTGATATATGCCTTTCTCAACTTTAAACCAAGCCATGTATCTTTGTTCTCTTTTAATGACTGCCTCTTTGTCCATGTACAGCTTCCTCATAAGTACAATTAGGTGTTCTTGTATTCCCATTCTTCCCAATGTCATCCATAATTTTTTATGATCCACACAATCAAATGCCTTTGCATAGTTGATAAAACATAGATAAACACCTTTTTGGTATTCTCTGCTTTTGGCTAAGATCTATCTGATGTCAACAATAGTGTCCCTGCTTCCAAGCCTTCTTCTGAGTCTGGCTTGATTTTCCTGTAGCCCTCTGTCTATATACAACTGAAGTTGCTTTTCAATGATTTTTAGTAAAATTTTACTTGTGTGTGATATTAATGATATCATTCAATAGTTTCCAAATACAGTTGGAAACCCTTCCTTGGTAATAGGCACAAATATGGATCTCTTCCAGTCAATTGACCAGGTATCTGTCTTCCAAATCTCTTGGTATAAACAATTTAGCACCTCCAGTACTGAATCTGTTGTTGAAACATCTCTACTGGTATTCTATCAATTCCTGGAACTTTTGTTTTTTGCCAATTCTTTTGAGCTAGCTTCCACTTCATTTTTCAATACCATTGGTTTGTGATCATATGTAACCTCTTGAAGTGGTTGGTTATCCACCAGTTCTTTTTGGTATAATGACTCTATTTCTTCTATCTTCTTTTGAGTTTTCTGCGTCATTTAATATTTTCCCTGTAGAATCATTCACTATTGCCACTTGAAGCTTTAATTTTTTTCTTCAATTCTTTAAGCTTGAAAAAAACAGAGCATGTTCTTTTTTGGTTTTGTGTCTCCAGTTCTTTGCACATGTCATTATAATATTTGACTTCATCTTCTAGATCTCCCCTTTGAAATCTTCTGTTTAGTTCTTTAACTTCATCACGTTGTCCTTTTACTTTAGCTGCTAGATATTCCAAGATAAGTTTCAGAGTCATTTTTGACATGTGTTTGGTCTTTTCTTTTTGGCCTGCTCTTTTAATTACCTTTTGCTTTCGTTATGAATAATGTCTTTGATGTCATACCACAACTCTTCTGTCATTAGTGTCTAACAAATTAAACCTGTTCTTGAGATTGTCTCTGAACTCAGGTGGGATCTACTCAAGGTTATGTGTGGACGATTATACAATTGTTCTAATTTTCTTCAGTTTCAGTTTGAACCTGCATATGAGCAGTTGATGGTCTGGTCCCCATTCAGTAGCTGGTCTCATTCTGACATTTGATATTGAGCTTTTCCGTCATATATTTGCACAAATGCAGTCAGTTTCATTCTTGTATAGTGAATTCCATGTGTACAGTCACATTTATGTTGGTGAAAAATGTATTTGCAATGAAAAGTTCATCAGTCTAATAATATTCTATCATGTGATCTCCAACATCATTTCTGTTACCAAGGTCATATTTTCCAACTCCAGAGCCGCCTTCTTTGTTTCTAACTTTTGCATTTCAGTCAGCAGTAATTATCAGTACATCTTCATTGTACATTCCATCTATTTCAGATTGCAGAAACTAGTAAAAATCTTCTCTATATTTATTTGTGACCTTAATGGTGTGTGCATAAATTTGAATAATAGTCATACTAACTGGCCTTCCTTATAGGCATATGGATTTTACTCTATCACTGACAGCCTTATACTTCAGGACAGATCTTGAAATGTCTTTTTCGATAATGAATGCAACCCCATTTCTCTTTGTCATTCCCACCATAGTAGACCATATTGTTATTTGATTCAAAATGGCCCATGCCAGTCCATTTTAGCTCATTGATGCCTAGGGTATTGATGTTTATGTGCTCCATTTCCCTTTTAATGATTTCTAATTTTCCTAGCAATAACAGTTTTCCTAGACTCATAACATACATTCCACATTCCAATTATTAATGAATGTTTTCAAGTGTTCCTCCTCATTTTGAGTCATGCCACATCAGCAAATGAAGGTCCATGGGGCTTTATTCCATTTTTATCATTAAGGTAGACTTTACTTTGAGGTGACAACTCTTTACCAGTAGCCTTTTGAGTACCTTCCAACCTGGGGGGGGGGGTCCTTATTTTCTGGCACTCTATCTGCCAATATTTCTCTGCTATTCACAGGGTTTTCAATGCTGATTGTTTTAGGATTGGGTTACCCAGTCCTACCCCCTAGTCTATCTTAGTCTGTAAACTCAGCTGAAATCTAGCTACCATGGGTGACCCTGCTGGAATCTGTAATACTGGTAACATAGCTTTTAGCATCACAGCAACACTCAAGCCCCCACAGTCAGAAAAATAATAAGCATGTGGGCAACGTTAATGATGAGGATGGAGTAAAGGCCCTGGTACCTCCTTCTGCTGATGTGACATGACTCAAAATACAAAGAACTATAGTGGCTGCAACAATAGGCTCAAATATAAAAGGATCTTATACATGGTACAGTGTTGGGTAGTGTTTCGTTCTACTGTACTTAGGGTCACTATGAGTTAGCTTGGTTGATAGAGTGCTGCTCTGCACTCTCTGAGGGCCTTGGTTCAATCCCCAGCACTGCAAAAATGAAAGAAGGACATGGTGATCCAGTCCTGAAGGAATCCCCAAACAATCAGTCACTGAAAACCCTATGAGGGTCACAATGAGTTGGACCTGATTTGATGCCACCAAACAACAACATATGTATGTATTTTTTCAGTTCTTTGTCAGGTATATTCATTGTAGTACATTTTTCACCTGTGCCTAATGACCATTTCAATCTCTTAATAATTGCTTCTTATGGATAAGCCATCTTAATTTTAATAAAGACCACTTTAGTCACCTCATTTCTGGTTGATGTCTTTGAATTATATTTCAAAAATTGTTGCTTATGCCAAGGACATGAAGTTACTCTCTTAGGTCATCTTTTAAATGCTTTATTGCTTGGTCTTTCACACTTAGGACTATGGCTCATGGTGTATCTCTTTTGTATACAATATGGATGTAAGGGTTAAGTATATTCATTTCCCATATGAATAACCATGCAATGAGGAGGCATTTGTTGAAAAGACTATCTTCCTCTCCTTGAATTGTAGTGACAGCTTTGCTATATATCAGATCACTGCAGATATGTAGGTACAGTTTTGAACTCTCTAGTATAGTCCATTTGTTCCATTTCTCTATCCATATATCAAATCACACTGACACTCGGCTCAAAGACTGAATGACTTCATAGTGAATTGTGATCAATAAGACTTTCACTGACTGGGACAACTAATAGGTTTTCATGCTAACTATTATAATCCATCTCTCCCATGTTAAAGAGACTTTATACATCAATATTTATATTCCAACTTCCTCAAGGAAAGCAATTTTGCTGCCTGTTTTGTAGTTAGCCTTTCTATACCCAAAAGATATTCAATAATGATTGATTACCTCAAACTGTGAAGTTCCTCAACCAAGAGGTAAGTAGGAATGATGTGAGAATATTTATAGGCTGGAACTTGTTGAAAAAATCCATCAAAAATTATACACATTTTAGATAAACCAAATAGAAATTTCCTGATTAGGCTCAAAGACAGACTCAGGAAACCTAGGATATAGTACTGACTTTGCCAGCAATGTTATTCAACATAACCCCAGGCAAGTCACTTAATCTTTTATGTTCTGTTGACCTATCTGCAAAATGAGAAAAATGATAGTGTAATAATATTTCAACATTATAGGACAACTGTGAGACTGAATTAAAAACAAATTTGAAGAGGAAAAGCTTGCTATGAAAAGACTTTATATAGGATGCAATTCTTTTCTAAAAATACGCAACTCACCATAAGTCTACATTTCTATTGTGAAATTGTTACTGATATATATGGTAAAGACTCTGAGACCCTGAAAAATGCTAACGAACATTTAACTTCAGCATAAAGAGAAAAAACAACTAATTTTACAACAGATTTAGAATTATTATATTATACTCTTTAGCTAAAAACTGATCATCAAATTATATTGTTCATATATACAGCAACTCTCCATTAACTAGAAATTCCTTCTTCATTAATTTGGTCAGGGAAATGAATGTTTATAATAGCTGTAAATGTTACAGAAATTTGTTGGACTTTTCCTTGATTTTGTCTAGTTTAATTTGGTATACACATGCATTCAGAATCAAAGGTTAGTAGCAGTTAGAAAAGGTAAAATTGAAAAAATACTTATACAATAGAACATAGAGATCAAAAGATTTTTTGCTGTTTCTTTCCTGGGAAAAGGAAAAAATGCCAGAGTATATGCCTTTCTTCCCTTTGATCTTTTATTTTTAATGTCACTTTTTCTCACCACACTGTGCCTATCTAACCCATAGTTGATGCTCAATAAATGTGTGAATTAATGAAAATTGCTCCTTTGCCTGAGCTCCCAAAGTCCTGTATATTATGAGTTGCACAGCATCTTGTGATAACTTATTTGCATGCTGTTTCCTCCCTGGCCATAAAGTTTTTGAGAATAGAAATTGTCCATTACTCATCTGGCTGTCCCCAGTGCCTAACACATTGTAGACACTTTGAATATGTTTCTCAGCTAATCCTGATCACTTTCTCACGATAACCTCATGGTGATCCAGGAAAAACTTCACCCTTTCAGGTTTTGATAAAGACAACTCAGGCTACATTAGAAAGTTTAAATTAGCACATTTGGCAGACAATGCATTCTGCATCAGGTAAAATGGTGTTGAAAAGGAGGAGGAATTCTGCAAAGGTAAGAAATCCATGAAGACACAAACACAATATCAAAACTGCCAGCTTCCCATTTTAAGCGGTTGATCTCCATTCCGCTGAGTATCTGTTCTGAACTAAACAAATATTTATGGAAACTCATTACATATGCTTTTAATATGGGCTGTCTTTGTCATGTTAATGAGTTTATCTTTTATTTATGCCACCTATTAGGTCACAAAATGAATGGATTAGCTAGCCATTTTTCTAGCCAAATGGTCTAAGCCATTTGTTTTCTTCTAGTCCTTGGTCAAAATGTTGGTTTTGTGTCTTGGCCATGGAAACCTGATAGCAAAATGGTACCATAGCTTCATGGAATTTGCTAATATGGTAGAAATGCCTGCTAGGCAGAATTCATTCAAGGTGCTCTCTCTTCTACCTTGTGTTATTTGGCTCTTGCAGAAAAAGTGGAACAAATATCAGTTGGGATTAAAATGAAACTAAGAAGGCCAAGTGATTTTTTAAATTACTGTTTTCCTTGTTATTGTTGTTAGATGCTGTGGATTCAGTTCCAACTCACAGCGACCCAATGTACAACAGAACAAAACATTACCTGACACTGTGCCAGGCTCAGCACTATTGTCATTGCTTCTGTTATTCATAAGGTTTTCAATGGCTGATGGCAGGTGATCCTGTTAGATCTCAGAAAATAAGCAGGGTTGGGTCTGATTAGTCCTTGAATGGTAGACCACCTGGGAATACCAGGTGCCAGGCTTGGGAGAAGCACCTGGGAGCTCACTCCTGAAACAATCACCCATTGAAAACTTATACATAGTAGAGAAGCACTGACAATAGTGCAGAGCATGGCACAGTGTCGGGTAATGTGTCTTTGGTACAAAGGGTCACTATGAGACCGTCCCAACCCCATGGCAGCTAACAACTATTTTCTTTAGGCACAACTAAATGTAGCTTAATTAACAGCAGCTGGACAGGACCAGATGAAGACGAACTTAGATTCCCTGCATGTGCAGAGTGTACAGTTAGGGACAGAGAATTTTGCCAATGGATGGATCATGAGTGTTGTTTCAAGCAAAATGCTAGCTATAGGAGAACTGAATACTAAAGTTGTCTCAAGATAGCAGAGAGAAAGAGAAAGAGACAACAGATCCATCTCATTTATGAAGCACTTGCTCTGGACTATGCATTGTATAGATTATTTCATGTGACTTTCACCACAACTTTTCAAAGAGTAGCTATTATTATTTCATTATTGTTGTTATTAGGTGCCCTTGAGTTGGGTCTGACTCATCACAACCCTATGTACAACAGAATGAAACACACTCTGACACAGTGCCAAGCATCTGATCTTTTTATGTTTAAGCCCATTGTTGCAGCAACTATGTCAATCCATCTAATTGAGTGCCTCCCTTTTTTTTTCATTGACCAATCACTCTCCTAATCATTATGTACTTCTCCAGGGATTGATGCCTTCTGAAATGTCCAAAATACATAAGCCACAGTCTGGCCATCCATGCTTCCAAGGAGCACTCTGACTGTACTTCATCTAGAACTGATCTGTTGTTTCTTTTGGCAGTCCATGCTATACTCAATCCTCATCTCCAACACCATAATTCAAAAACATCAATTCTTCTCTTGTCTCCTTTATTCAACAGCTTCCACATCCATATGTTGCAACTGAAAATACAATGGCATGAGTCAGGCGCACCTTCATCTTCAATGTGACATCTTTACTTTTCAACATTTCAAAGACATCTCTTTCAATAGCTTTTCCCAATACAATGGATCTTTTGACTTCTTGAACGCTGCTTCTGTGGGTGTTGATTGTAGAATGAATAAAAGCAAAATCTTGGACAAACTCAACCTTTCTCCACTTATCATGAAGTTGCATACTGACCCAGTTGTAAGATTTTTGTTTTGTTGATGTTGAGCCTCAGTCCGTACTGAAGGCCATGTTCCTTGATCCTCATCTGTGAATGTGTCAAATCCTCTTCAGTGTCAGCAAGCAAAGTGTGTCATCTGCGTAATGAAGATCTTTAATGAGTCTTCCTCCAATCCTGACACCACATTATTCTTTATAAAGCCCAACTTCTCAGATTATTTGCTTAGCATAGAGATTGAACAGGTACAGTGAAAGGATATAATCCTGAAGCATACCTTATCTGACTTCAAGCCAGACAACCTTTCCCTGTTTTGTTTGAAGGACTGTCTCCTATTCCATGTACAGATTTCTCATGAGTACAGTTAAGTGCTCTGGTATTTCCATTCTTTGCAATATTATCCATAATTTGTAATGATCCACACAGTCTAACGCCTTAGCATTGTCAATAAAACATAGATAGATATCTTTCAATTTTTCTCTGCTTTCAGCAAATATCCATCTGACATCAGCAATGATGTCCCTGGTTCCATGCCCTCTTCTTAATCTGGCTTGATTTTCCAGCAGTTCCTTGTTTATATGCTGGTGCAGTTGCTTTTGAATACTCTTTACTAAAATTTTGCTTGCATGTGATATTAAAGATATTGTTCAATTGTTTCCACATTTGATTAGAAACCCTTTCTTGGGAATTGGAACAAATATGGATCTCTTCCAGTCAATTGGCCAGGTAGCTGTTTTCCAAATCTCTTGGTATAAACAAGTTAGCACCTCCTGTGCTGCATCTGTTTGTTGAACACATCTCTATTGGTATTCCATCAATTCTTAGAGCCTTGTGTTTTGCCAATTCCTTCAAGGAAGCTTCCACTTCATTCTTCAGTACCATTGGTTCCTAACCATATGCAACATCTGGAAATGGTTGGTTACACACCAATTATTTTTGGTATAATGAATCTGTGTATTCTTTCCATTATCTTTGATATTTCCTATGTCGTTTAATATTTTCCCTGTAAAATCCTTCACTATTGCCACTTGAGGCTTTAATTTTTTCTTCAATTCCTTAAACTTGAGAAAAATAGAGCATATTCTTCCCTCTTAGTTTCCTATCTTCACCTCTTTGCACGTTATTATAATATTTGATTTCATCTTCTCAGGATGCCCTTTGAAATCTTCTCTTTAGTTCTTTAACTTCATCACTTTGTTCTTTTACTCTAGCTGCTAGATATTCAAGGACAAGTTTCAGAGTCTCTTTTGACTTGTAATTTGTTTTTTTCTTTTTTACTGTAATTTTAATAACTTCTTGCTTTCTTATGAATGATGTCTTTGATGTCATGCCACAACTCATCTGGCCTTCAATCATTAATATTTAACACATCCAATCTGTTCTTGAGATTATTTCTGAACACATGTGAGATATACTCAAGGTCATACCTTGGCTCTTATATACATTTGTTCTAACTTTCTTCAGTTTCAGTTTGGACCTGCATAGGCGCATTTGATGGTCTTATCCATAATCAGTACCTGGGCTTGTTCTGACTTTTGATATTGAGTTTTTCCATTGTCTTTTCCCACAAATATAGTCAGTTTGGTTCCTGGTAAATTCTATGTATACAGTCACCCTTTATGTTGGTGAAAAAATGCATTTACAATGAAAAGGTCATTGGTCTGATAAAATTCTCACATGTGATCTCCAGCATCTTTTCTGTCACCAAGACTATATTTTCCAACAACTGAGCCTTATTCTCTGTTTCCAACTTTTGAATTGCTGTCATTACTAGATATAAGTACATCTTGATTGCACGTTTGATTAAATTCAAACTGCAGAAGCTGGTAAAAATCTTCCCCTTCTTCATACGTAGCCTTACTGGTAGGTGCATGAATTTGAATAACAGTCATATTAACTGGCCTTCCTTGTAGGCATATGGATTTTATTCTATCACTGACAGGCTTGGACTTCAGGACAGAACTTGAGATGTCATTTTTGATGATTAATGCAACCCCATTTCTCTTTAATTTGTCACTCCCTACATAGTAGACTATATGATTGTTGTTTTTAAGTGCTGTCAAGTCAAGTCCAACTCATAGCAACCCTATGTACAGCAGATTGAAACACTCCCTGATTCTGTGCTAGGAACATGACCTCTTTTATGTTTAAGCCTATTGTTGCATTGTGTCAATCCATCAGGTGGAGGGTTTTTCTTTTTTGTTGTTGACCTGCGATTCTCCCAAACATGATGTCTTTCTCCAGGGATTGGTCTCTCCAGACTACATGTCCAAAATACATAAGACATAGTCTAGCCATCCTTGCTCCAGTGAGCATTCTGGTTGTACTTCTAGGACAGATCTCAAGGTTCTTTTGGCAGTCCATGGTATATTCAATATTCATCTCCAGCACCACAATTCAAAAGCATCAATTCTTCTCCTGTCCCCTTTGTTCAATGTCCAGCTTTCACAACCATATGATGTGACTGAAAATACTATATGGCATGAATCAGGCACACCTTTGTCTTCAGTGTGACATCTTTACTTTTCAATACTAAAGAGATCTTTTGCCACAGCTTTTCCCAAAGCAATGTGTCTTTTGATTTCTTGACTGCTGCTTCCATGGGTGTTGATCACAGAGTCAAGTAATGCAAAATCATAGACAACCTCAATCTTTTCTCCATTTATTGTGAAGTTGCATACTGACCCAGTTGTAAGACATTTGGTTTTTTTTGATGTTTAGTTACAATCCATACTGATGGCTATGTTCTTTGATCTTCATCAGTAAATGTTTTAAATCCTCTTCACTTTCATCAAGGAGAGTTGTGGCATCTGCATAACGCAGGTTGTCAGTGAGTCTCCCTCTAATCCTGATCCTGCATTCTTCCTCATAAAGTCCAGCTTCGCAGATTATTTTCTCAGCATATAAACTGAAGAGATATGGTAAAAGTACACAGCCCTGATGCATACCTTTCTCAACTTTAAACCAGGCAATGTTTCCTTGTTTTATTCAAATAATTGCCTACTGGTCCATGTACAGATTCCTCATGAGTACAATTAGGTACTCTGGTATTCCCATATTTGAAAGTGTTATCCATAATTTGCTATGATCCACACAATCAAATGTCTTTGCATAGTCAATAAAGCATAGATAGACATCTTTCTGGTATTCTCTGCTTTCAGCTAATATCCAACTAACATCAGCAATGATGTCCCTGTTTCCCTGCCCTTTTCTGAATCCACCTTGATTTTCCAGCAATTCCCTGTCTATATACTGCTGCAGTCACTTTTGAATGATCTTTTAGTAAAATTTTGCTTGCATGTGATATTAATTATATTGTTTGTTAGTTTCTACATTCAGTTGGATCCCCTTTTTTGGGAATAGGCACAAATATGCATCTTTTCCAGTCAGTTGGCGAGGTAGCTGTTTTCCAAATCTGTTGGCATAAATATGCTAGCACCTCTGGTGCTGCATCTGTTTGTTGAAATATCTCTATTGGTATTCCATCAATTCCTAGAGCCTTGTGTTTCACCATTTCTTTCAAGGCAGCTTCTTTTGGTCCTTCAGTACCATTGGTTCCTCTTTGTATGCAACCTCTTGAAATGGTTGGTCATCTACTAATTATTTTTTGTGTAATGACTCTGTGTATTCCTTCCATCTTCTTTTGATGTTGCCTCTATTGTTTAATGTTTTCCCTGTAGAATCTTTCAGTATTGCCACTCAAGACATGAATTTTTCTTCACTTCCTTAAGCTTGAGAAACACAGAGCATGTTCTTCACTTTTGGTTTTCTGTCTCTAGCTCTTTGCAAATGTCATTATAATATTTGTTTTTTTCTTTTTGAGCTGCCTTTTGAAACTTTCTGCTTAGTTCCTTAACTTCATCATGTCTTCCTTTTACTTTAGCTACTCTACATTCAAGGGCAAGTTTCAGGGTCTCTTTTGACATGGAACTTGGTCTTTTCTTTTTTCCCTGTCTTTTTAATAACTTTTTGATTTCTTCATGAATGATATCTTTGATGCCATGCCACAATTCATCTGGTCCTCCATCATTTGTGTCTAATGCACTAAACCTGTTCTTGAGATGGTCTCTGAACTCAGGTCGGATATACTCAAGGTCATACCTTGGCTTTCACACACTTGTTCTAATTTTCTTCAGTTCCAGTCTGAACTTGCCTATGAAAAGTTGATGGTCTGGTCCACAATCAGCACCTGGTCTTGTTCTGACATTTGATATGAAGCTTTTCCATCATTTCTTTCCACAAATGTAATCAATTTGATTCTTGTATGTATGTCCTATCTGGTGAAGTCCATGTTTATAGTCACCATTTATGTTGGTAAAAAAATGTATTTGCTATGAAAAGTCATTGGTCTGAAAAAATTCTATCATTTGACAGCATCATTTCTGTCACCAAGATCATATTTTCTAACTATTGAGCCTTCTTCTTTGTTTCCAACTTTTGCATTCCATTCACCAGTAATGTACATCCTGATTGCATGTTTGATCTATTTCAGATTACAGAAGCTGGTAGAAATCATTCCTATCTTCATTTGTGGCCTTAGTGGTGAGTACATAAATTTGAATAATAGTCATATTAATTGTCCTTCCTTGTACTCATATTGATATTATTTTGTCACCAACAGTATTGTATTTCAGGATAGATCTTGAGATGTCTGTTTTGATGATGAATGCAACCCCATTTCTTTCTAGTTTGTCATTCTCAGAATAGTAGGCCATATGTTATCTGACTCAAAATGGCCCATGCCAGTCCATTTTAGCTCACTGTTGCCTAGAATGTCAATGTTTATGTGCTCCATTTCTCTTTTAATGATTTCTAGTTTTAGATTCATACTACATACATTCTATGTTCCAATTATTTATTAATGAATGTTTACAATTGTTTCTCTTCATTTTGAGTCATGCCACATCAGTACATGGAGGTCCCTAGGGCTTTACTCCATTTCTGTCATCAAGGCAGAGTCTACTTTGAGGAGAAAACTCTTCCCCAGTAGTTTTTTGAACGCCTTCCAACCTGGGGGAGGGGGGGCTTATTTTCTAGAACTATATCTGACAGTGTTTCTTTGCTACTCTTAGTGTTTTCAATGGCTCATTGTTTCAGGAGTGGTTCGCCAGGTACTACTCCCTGCGGGCTGGGATTTAGCTCAGTTGGTAGAGCGCTGCACTGCAGTCTCTGAGGTCCCGAGTTCAGTTCCCAGCACCATAAAAATGGGAGAAGGACCTGGCAATCCACTCCCAAGGCAATCCCGAAACAGTCAGCCATTGAAAACCCTATGAGGGTCACTATAAGTTGGATACCGACTCGACGGCACCTAACAACAACAACAACTACTACTACTCCCTAGTCTGTCTTAATCTGGAAGCTCAGCTGAAACCTACCCACCATGGGTGGCCCTGCTGGTATCTGAGATACCAGTGGCATAGCCTTCAGCCTCATAGTAACATGGAAGCCCCCACAGTGAGGCAAACTGACAGATTGGGGAGGGCATATGATTATATTACTCAAAATGTCCAATACCTATCATTTTAGCTCACTAATGCCTTGAATATGGATGTTTATGCACTTGATTTCATTTTTGATGATTTCTAATTCTCACAGATTCATGATACCTACATTGCACATTTCAGTTATTAGTGGATGTTTACATTTATTCCTTGTCCTTTTGAGTCATGCCACATTAGCAAATGGAGGTCCTTGGGGCTTTACTTCATTCTTGTCATGAAACTCGACTCTACTTTTAGGAGTCAGCTCTTCCCCATTTATCTTTTGAGTGCCTTCCTACGGGGAGGGGGGCTCATTTTCCATCACTGTATCTGACAGTGTTTCTCTCCTTTCCATAGAGTTTTCAATGGCTAATTGTTTCAGGAGTGGGTTGCCATGTCCTTCTCCCTAGTTCATCTTAGTCTGGAAACTTAGCTGAAAGCTGTCCACCATGGGTGACCCTGCTCGTATCTAATACTGGTGGCATACCTTTCAGCATCACAGCCACATGGGAGCCCCCACAGTAAATTATACTGACAGACAAGTGAGAGAATTTCCATATTAGGAATATTGAAACACTGGTTCAAACAGTTTAAATACTTATTTCAAAGTTATAACTTGTGATAGAAATATATAACTTGTGATAGAGTGATAGAAATAGTTAAATAAGTTTGTCCCACACCAAAGCCCATGGTTTTATAAGATTCTGATTCTCAAGCAAGGTGTGGTGGTGCATGCCTGTAATCCCAATGACTCAGGAGGCAGAGGCAGGAGGATCACAAGTTTGAGACCAGAGGCAGTCTTCATAATTTAGCAAGAAATTGTCTCAAAAAGTTTTTAAAAAAATGGGCTGGGTGTGCAACTCAGTGGTCCACTTGCAAAGCATGCAAGCATGAGGCCCTGGGTTCAACCCCCAGTATGAAAAAAAAAAGTTCTGATTCTCAGAATGAATTAAAGAGAAGATAGTATTTTAGAGCCTGCAGCTGTAACGCTGTGGTATCCGATCCCGTCACATCTCAGAAGCTAAGCAGGGTTGGTCCTGATTTCTACCTGGATGGGAGACCGCCTGGGAACACCAGAAGCTGTAGGCTTGGGAGAAGGACCTGGTAACCCCCTCCCAAAAATCAATCTGCCATTGAAAACCCTATGAACAGCAGAGAAGCACTGACAATAGTGTTTCCCCTGTTGTACGCAGGGTCGCTATGAATCGGATACCGACTCGACGGCACCTAACAACAACAACAACAACAGTATTTTAGAAAATCTACCTCAGTGTTGCCTATACCATAGCTATGGGCCACATGTGGCTATTGAGCCAATTAAAATTGTCGAGTCCAAACTGAGATGTATTGTGGGAATGTAATACACATCAGATGTCAAAGGCCAAATAGAAATAATAATAATGTTGGATATATTAGATGAAATATGCTATTAAAATTACTTTCATCTGTTCCTCTTTACTAATGTATCTACAAAAAAATTTTAACAAGTTGGTGCTTCCTATCTGAATCTCACATTGTATTTCTCAGGTACATCACTGAGAACAGTGAAGCCTCATGGAAGCTGCTGGCAACCATACTGGAGTGCTAGAAAAGTTCTGATTCTCAACCAGTGACTATTTGCCCTACCCCTTTAAGGAACACTGGCAATGTCTGGAGACATTTTTGACTGTCACGAGTGGGGTAGGTGCTACTGGCATCTAGTGGGTTGCCCCCAGGGATGCAGCTAAACATCCTATAATATACAGGACAACCCTCCACAACAAATAGTTAGCATACTCCAAAGAGTAATGCTGCCCAGCTTGAGAAACCCTAGATTTGGGATGCAGAGGATTAGCGTATGCAGGTAAGGGTCTCCATTTTTTTAAGAATTAAGGAACCAAGTAGGGAGGTAGGCAGGGACTTCAGCATAAGGTGATGGGAATCCAGTACCAGGACCAAGGTACAATCTGAGGACTGGGTCTCAGAAACCAACAACATGGGTCTGTTTCTGAGAACTGGAGCTCACTCCTGAGGCAGTCTCCACCCAGGCTGAGCCCCTTCCACCACCACACATGCTTGTTCCATCCAGACAAAGGCAAATTCTTTTGATCCAGGGATTAGAGAAGAGCCAATCCTGTGGTCAAGCTTTCTGCTCTGGAGAGCAAAAGCATGCAGAGACTTGACACCAGGCAAAGCCTGACAAACCTAACAAATGAGATCAATTACATGATTTTTCCCATAGACTTTTCCACAGAAACTCTGGCCTGAGTGTCAGCCTCAGCACTCGCTTATGTCAGGGCTGAGAGAACACTCTCTTCAACCAAATAATATAAATTGAATTTATGAAAAAGAGAATTGGCTGTGTGGGTTAAGCCAGGATTTTCTGGAGATGCTTTATGGGTTACAATAGACCTTTGTTATACATTTTAGAACACATTTCAAGTCAAAGAGACAGCCAGGTTTTTGTTGAAGACTGAATTTCAGCAGCAAATTTGAAATCTGTGATGTGTGCATATTAAACCATAGAGGCCTTCACATCAGAGGATAGAATGATTAAATTCTGCCCCTGTCCCTGAGTTACTGCAGCACAAGGCAGACTGTGTGTACTGTAAACCATTAATTTTTAGCCTAGATTTGAGACAGAGTATTTTTTTTTCTCAGTATCCCCTACAACAATATCTCTCTGTCTCTTTAGCTATTTGTCTATATCATGTGGGAATGTATCTGACTATAAATGGTAAAAAAAAAAATAGTGACACGGCAGATCATACGTAGGGAAAACATAGACACCAGAATCATATTGGGCCCATGCATTGCCCACATTTCCCTACATACCCTGCCACTTTTCCCTATGCTCATCTCTGCACACAGAGAGAGCTGGTAAGCTCATTCACAACAGGCAGTCAGGGCATTCTATTGCCCTCTCAGGGGGTTCACTTTCTTGTAAAGAACACACAGCCAGGTACGTGGCACACACCTGTAATTCTAGCAACTCATGAGGCCGAGGCAGGGAGATCACAAGCTTGAGGCCAGAGGCAGCCTGTGCCATTTAGAGAGACTCTGTCTCAAACTAAAAAATAAAAAGGTGGTGGAGATGCAGCTCAGTGATAGAGCACTTGCCAAGCATGCATCAGGAGCTGGAAAAAAAATGACAAAAGAGGACAAGAAAAATATATATTTGTGCTGCTATAAATACTATAAATCAGTGGCTTATAAGCAGCACAAATTTATTTCTCACAGCTCTAGAGGCTGAAAATCCAAGATCAAAATACTTGAAGATTTGGTGAATGGTGAAGATACACTGATTCACAGACATCTTTTTGCTGTGTTCTCCCAGGCAGAAGTACAAGTGAGCTCTCTAGAGTCCCTATATAAAAGCACTAATCTCATACATGAAGGTTCCACTCTCTTCATCTACTCACCTCTCAAAGACCTTACATCCAAATGTCTTTGCCTTGGGAATTAGGATCTAAACACATGGTATTTGAGGAGCCAGAAACATTTAGTGTATTGCAGTAGAGATTAAGAGAGACAAAAGGAATGAGGTCTATAGGATTAGAAGGGTCAGTCTGAGCTTGGTTCTGGATTCCAGTCTCACTCTTATAACTGAGTAACCTGAGTAATTGTGAGCAAGTGACAGAATCCATAATGTGCTCCAGTTCTGCCATTATAAAGTGAAGTTATAAAACTTCTAAGGTTTATGAAAGACTAACTAAAAGTAGCAATGTGTTCAGAGCATGGATTCTAGAGTCATAGCATTTGGGCTCAAATCCTAGCTGTGTGACCTTGATCAAAACATCTCTGTATTCCTAAAGTGAGGAAATGCCAGCCCCTACCTACTAAAGCAATGTGACAATGTTGTCTCTGGCCCTATGTTAGTGTTACTCACCACTGCGCACGTTATAGAAAACACAGATATGAGAAAATTGGGCAAGGTCCAGATGGGAGGCTTAATTAGAGAGAGTTCATCAGAGAAAATGGGATGAAATTGACCAGCATGGCTGCATATTGAAACACATTACAGAACTTCAAAAATCAAGACAGGTTTCTATTGGCACATGAATAGAAAGGCAGGCCAATGTAACAGAATAGAATTTCCAGAAATAGATCCAAATATATACGAGAACTCAGTACACCATAAAGGTAACATTTCAAGAATAAATGGTGTTGAAATAAACTATGTGCCATCTGGAAAAAGATAAAGTTGGATCCAATTTTATCCTTTTAAAATTTCCAATGAACTTCTTGATGAAGAAAGAAAAAAGTTCTGAAAGAAGACCTGGATGGAATTCCTTTATAAGCCTCCTTAAAACTTTTCTGTGAATCAAATCCCAGAAGCTACACAAAATAGTGATAAATTAATCTAAACAAAAATTTAGCAAATTGGTATTACAAAAGACAAATGATAAATTGCAAAAGATATTGGCAATGCATACCACAAATTACTAATCCTCTAATGTTATAAATTGAAACAAAATAGCAATAATAAAACAGAAAAAAGGCAAAAGATAAAAACAGAATTCATAATAAAAAGATATTAATAGTCTTGAAATGTATGATAAGATGCTTACTCATAAAATGTAAAACTACACAAGCCACCATTTATTATCACCTATCACATGGGAAGCAATACAGAAATGTTAACAAGTTCTTCTGTTTGTGACACTAAAAGATAACAGCAATCTCCACATTTTGCTGATAAGAAGACAGCACAGTATAATGTCCATGAAGGGTGATCCATAAATAGTCATCAAAATTATAAATGCATTGTGTTCACTTCTTAGGGTGACTGTGGCAAAGTACTACAAACATGGTAGCTTAAAACAAGAGAAATCTATTCTCTCACAGTTGTAGAAAATAGAAGTTCAAAATCATGGCAGAGTCCTTCTTTGCCTATTGTTAGCTTCTGCTTATTGCTAACAATGCATGGCATTTCTTGGTTTGTAGATACATCACTCCAATCTCTTCCTCCAGCTTCACATGGCATTCTTCCTTCTATGTTTCTATCTAAATTTTCTTCTTATGACGACACTGGGCTGGGATTTAGCTCAGTTGATAGAGCCCCGCTCTGCAGTCTCTGAGGTCCCGAGTTCAATTCCCAGCACCACAAAAACGGGAGAAGGACGTGGCAAGCCAGTCCCAAGGCAATCCCAAAACAATCAGCCATTGAAAACTCTATAAGGGTCGCTGTGAGTCGGACATAACTGTACGGCCCCTAACAACAACAACAACAATGAGGACACTAGTGATTAGATTAGTGCTCATCTTAATCTAGGGTGACCTCATCATTACTTGATCACATCTTTGGAGACCCTGTTTTCACCTAAGGTCACATTCAGAGATTCTGAAGGTTAAAGAATTGACCATGTCTTTCTAGGGGACATAATTCAACACACAACATACATTTCCCTTTGATGAAAGAACATCATTTGTGGGGATTTATCTTATACATTTATATCTATATAAAATATGTGCATAAGGTTATTGCAGCATTTTTTGTAATAACAATTGACTGGAAATAACCCAGGTGATTACAAAGGGCAAGTTGAATGGAATGTGGATAGCTGAAGACACGATTGAAGAAACTATGTGCTAATATGCAATGCCCTTTACCATGTATTTTTATGTGAAAAGTATTTGCACTTTATGATGACTTGGGGGTAATAAAGATTTAAAATAAGAATGTGATTAATTTGGTCAATTTGCATAAATTATTATTGGAAAGATACATACGAAATTTAATAAAATAGGTTACCTGTAGGGAGAGAAGGAGAAGGAGCCAAGAGAATGGCACAGAGATAGAAGCAAGACTTCTTGTTGCAAATTTCGTAGTTGTTTGATTATTTGAACTATGTGAACATATTACTTATTCAAAGTATTTAGTTAAGATCTCCATGGAAACAATTAGAGAATGAGATGAGAGGATTGGAGAGTGTGAATACAGACACTCTTTCTACAAGTTTGATGCTGGTGTTTTTCAAAGAGAAAGTGTTAATGCAAGGTTTTCAAGCCAAAGAAGGACTTATAATCTTTATCCAAATGATCTTCACAGAATTTCTTTACTAAAAAGAAGGATTGCCTTCCAGTTGAGCCATATTCCAGGAATGCAACCAAGTTCTAATATCACAACTACCATCTTGATGACAGAAGATGTCACTAACTATAACTTGCATCCTGATTTCAAGATGTTGAAATGTGAAAAACTATGAGTCTTAGAATGGGATAAATGCAGCATTTGTGCTTGCACATGTGGTGCATAATTGCTGCACCAAAGTTCCATTGAAGTTTCTGATCATGAGTTTAAAGTGGAACTCGCTGTTTTAGTTGTGTGTCTCCCTCTACTCATATTCAACTGCCTGGATAAGAGTAGACACATGAATTTGTCCAGCTCTCCAGGCAAGTAATGACTGAAAGGAAAGTGGAGCCAAGCAGGTAAGGGTTATACAGGCAGAGAGTGATAGAATTGAAGCTGGTAAGGAGAGACTTGAGGGAATGAGACATGTCAGTAACATTTCTTTTTGCATGAGATATACATGGATATCTTGAACATATCTATTCATGTTCCAAATATTTTTTACTTTTATATGTGCCACACTCCATTGTAAGCACTACAGGTATGATATTGAGCAAGACAGAAAATTTCCCTCATGACATTGAGCTACATTCTGGTCAGAGAGAAATCAATCATTCATAAACAATGAACAAACATAAATATCAAACCACAAAAAGAAACAACAAAATCAAATAATGCTCAGAACTAGGCAGATAATTAAAATACAGTGATTTTTAGAAAGATTATATGGGCAGCTAATACATTTAGGGTACTCAAGAAAATGCCTCTGTGATAAGGTGGTATTTATGCTGAGACCACAATGACAAGAATGACCCAACCATGTAAACATAGAGAGAATAAAGTGCCCTGTGCAGAAAGAAAGGCCATGTGCAAAGGTCATATTATGGAGGCTTACTTAGTTAGAATACAGAAAGGAAATGAGGGTAGCTGGGGAATGGTATGTGAGGTAAAAAGTGAGGGAGATGCAATAAGAGAGGTTAATGGGCACCAGGTAAGGGGGTCTTAATAAGCCAAGAAAAGGTGTTTGGATTTTGTTTTGAGGGTCCATGTTGATATGATCTTGTTTGTATTCATAAATTCTCAATATAGAAGCAGTGGCATGCATTATAGATCAAGTAACAACGGAAGCAATAAAACAAATTAGGATGTTATTGCAATGAAATGCATGAAAAATCACTGTCATTTGGTTGTGAAGATTGAAAAAATAGACTAATTTAAGACAAATATTCAATATTTTGCCCTTTTATGGTGGTCAGTGTTTTATCCTTACAAAGGGTCCCATATGATAGAACAGAGAAAAATCATTTGGGGAAATGGGTGAATACTTGACTCCCACATTTAAATTTCATCCTGTATTATATTTACCTCCCGCTACTTTTAGCTATGAGTCCCAGAGAGGATTTTGTTGTTGTTGTTAGGTGCAGTCGAGCCGGATCTGACTCATAGCAACCTTATGTATGACAGAACGAAACAATCCCAGACATTGTGCCATACCTGGCACCATGTCAGTGTTTCTCAGCTATTCGTAGGGTTTTCAGTGGCAGATTGTTTCAGGATGTTTTAGGCATATTCATTTATAACCAGTGGTTCCATTCTATCTAAAGTTTACTGAACTGCCAAAAAGGGAATTCACTTACTTGTGTAGAAATTAGAACAAAAGAGGGAGGTGGGGAAGTAGGGAGGGAGGGAGGGAGGGAGAAAGGAAGGGAGGAAAGAAGGAAGGAAGGAAGAAGGGAAGGCAAGAAAAAAGGAAAAGAAAAGGAAAAGAAAGGAAGGGAAGGGAAGGAAAAGAAAGGAAAGGAAAGGAAAGGAAGGAAAGGAAAGTTGGGAAAGTTGAGAAGATGGCAAGATCCTTACATATGGAACTTTTTAAGGATACAAGGAATATGTAGCTCAATTTTCATTTGGTAAATGGAGACTTGCATTTTTAACAATGAGCATGTCCTTCTCAGAGGAATGTTTGAAAAAGGTAGCATTTCTGCTTTCCTGGGAAATGATTAGGCATGCACTTGTCCTAATTTTTTCTCAGCCTTCCTGTGCAAATCCACCTCTGCTGTGTTCTGTAAACAATGCAGATATTAATGCTCATGAAAGTCAGAGCACTGCCTTTAAGAACACAGGATTTCACTATCCACATTAACCTTTAAGACAATAACATTTGTATTTACATAAGATGGGAAAGGAGAAAAGAAAAGACTCCTCTTCCCAAAAATATAATCAATAATATGGTAATAGCTCTGTCTTTTCTGGAATGATATTATAGATGAGATTTTGCAATATGGTCTGGAAGAAAAAAAAAAAAAACCTAAATTGAAAGGCACAAGTATGTTCTAAGGAGTAAAAGCACACATCAGCTCAGTGAAGCCCAGGGGAAATAGCCTGGGTTGGGGAATATACCTTTAAATATTTTAATGCAGGATAACCAACTTAGGAATGCTAGTCCCACTATTCAGCTGCACCATTTTCAAGAGCATTCTGGAAGGAAATATAGAGGTATTTGAACCCGGGGACGAATCTTTACATAATTTAAGTGTGCTATGGACAGCCACAGCCTGCAGCTGTAGCCCTGTGGTATCTGATCCTGTCACATCTCCGAAGCTAAGCAGGATAGAAGCTAAGCAGGGTCGGGCCCAGTTAGTATTTGGATGGGAGAAGGCCTAGGAACACCAGGTGCTGTAGGCTTGGGAGACGGACCTGGCAACCCACTCCCAAAAATCAACCCGCCATTGAAAACCCTATGAACAGCAGAGAAGCACTGACAATAATGTTTTGCCAGTTGTACATAGGGTTGCTATGAGTCAGATGCCAACTCAATGGCACCTAACGATGACAATAATGGACAGACACACTTGTGCAAATGCTGTTCATGATTCCATTTTTAGTAACTAGAATTAACTCTAGGCTCAGCACGATGTAGTTAATATACAGGCAATTTTATTTTCCATTTCTTTAAAATAGTTTGAAAAATTCCTCCATGTTAGCCTCAGTTACTCACCTGTTACAGAAATTATACAGCTTCATGAAAAGTACCAACTGACAAAATGATGTCCTCCAACTCAGATGTTTCTCATTTACAAATAGGATTTTAGAGAGAGTTGTTGAAATGAATTGTGGGAGTTTACCTTTGGCATTTTCTGGATTTTTTTTTTTTCTTCAGTACTTAGGGGTTGAACCCAAGGCCTCACACCTACTTTGCAAGTGTTCTGCCACTAGGCCGCACTCTCAGCCCTATTTATTTGTTTGTTTGTTTATTTAGAGACAGGATTTCACTGAGTCCTCTAGGCTGCCTCTGGCCTTGCACTTCTGATCCTCCTGCCTCAGCCTCCTAAGTCACTAGGATTATAGGCATGCTCCACTGCACCTGGCAAGAGAGAGGATAAATTGTGATGACATAAATTGGAATTATGAGTTAGTTTTTAAGCAAAACTATAATGCTGGTGATTTAACTAAAATCTCCATACATGAAATTTGTTTCAGAAATGTAAAGCCTCTTAAAGTACCCCATGAAACAGTGACCGGAGTGTAATATTTTACCTAATGCTTAATCATGTGCCTCTCTATGAAATGCAGCATTCATTTATATTACAGTTACTGATGCCAAATAGCAAAAATATGAGCTGTGAAATGTTACTGGAACCTGCTGTGATGAGATTAAAGCAGGCAGGATGGAGGGGTATTCCAGAACCAAATTAAAATGGCACCAGTTAAGGCTGATCTATGCTAGAAAATTGAAGCAGAAAATTCTTCCTTCTCAATGCAAGAAGGTGAGCAGGGAGCAGAAGGGAGGGCGATTGCAGCATCTCGCCAGTGGATATGTTTTTTCTGTACCAATATTTTCAGAAAGCATAAAAGTCACTTTCAATTATTTCACTATGACAAAGATTCTTTGCCTAAGCACACTTAGGCTCCTAGCCTTCTCCTAGACCCACCTATGCATGTCCTTATAAAATCTACTTTTAGTAAGAACCCTGCTAACTCGATTTAACAAGTACCCCCTCACACATCCTCAATTATTGGAGGTATCTGATTACCTTCAGTATCTGTTCAATTTTTGAGAATTATACAAACCAGTTGTTAAACACAGTCATTATTTAAAATTAAATAACAAATTAAAACTAAATAAATTACATATAAAATGAATTGTCAAAACACAACACTCCCTAATTAACTCACTACTTTTTACTATTATTAAAATGATCATGGCAATTGTACCTCTATCACAGAAATCAGCAAACTCTACAATTAGGGTCTCATTTATTGTCTTATTGATTTTCTAGACTTCTTAAAGCAATGAAGAAAGTAGTATTGAAGCACGTTTCATCTATGTGTGTCATTCAGTAGATGTCACATTGTTAACAGCACAAAAAGTGAGGAAATACTTTTCTAGTATTCAAAAATTTTATCTGATTCAACAAAAACATTTCTCATATCATTGATAAGCAAATTTCTGATGCACATGTGCATTGTTTTACTTTCATCTTTCTCTTTAACTTAAAGAAAAATTTCAGCTAGTATTCATGTTGGAACTACCCTTGTTCATCAATTGTAATGATAAGTTGTCTACAGATAAAAGAATTCAACAAGTTAATAAAAAAATTCTATGCTAATCAGTTGGGTTTCTACAATTTACCATGAAGTTATTTTTATGTTATTATTATTTGGAAATTGTGTACTATACATCTTTAACTTAGTAAGATCTATAATAAGTTTTTGTGTGTGTGTTATAGGAAAATGCTGTACCAACTTACCATAAACTCACTAGTTCTTGGTAGATATTACCAAAATTCCCAAAGACACAGAAAATGATGGTTGAAATAGCCAAATTTCCATATATAAAATGTGCAAGCATAGATATAAATCTGGGCCAAAGGAAACTTAAAAAGGGAATAATTAACAGGTACTTGTCAAAGCAGATAGAGTTCACCAATGTTGTATATTTTCTGAGAATACCTATAGTCTTTGTTATAGTTTTCTCCACAGAAAATAGTAACTCATACAACTAATATTTATTACTTAACTACTATATATCAGATGCTATGATAAATATATCTCATGGAACATCCACTTAACGACCACAATAATCCAAAGAGTCTTATGGTCACCCTCATTTATTTCAGATAGAAAATAAAGGATCAGTATAATGTGACACAATTTGCTCAAGAAGACAAGCTACTAACTCTCCTTTGCTTAACTAAGATTTTCATCTCTATGGTGTCATTGTTCCTAGTGGTGGTATTTTTAGACTACAAAGAGGAAGTATCTGTCATTTCTACTAAAAAATACAGATAAACAACAAAAAAAGTCCTTCATCTGAGTCAACTCTTCCAGAGTTTTAATTTGCATTTCCAGCTCTAACCACCATATTGGCTTTTCCATAAGCTAGTCTCCTATCCACCCAACCTAATCTTTTACACACACACACACACACACACACACACACACACACACATATGTATATATGTATATATATGTATGTATGTGTGTGTGTATGTATGTGTGTGTGTATACATATATGACCAGGTTTTCTGCTTTTTGGTTTTATTTTCAAGTGCCCTTTTTCCAAATATTCTCCCTCACAAATTCCATTTCCATATTCTGTCAGTTCTTTAGAGTTTAACTTAAATGTGATCTCTTCTCTGGCATTCCTGATTTTCCTAACTTGAGAGTAATCCTCCATTCACTCAAACAACTTTGAGTCTCTCCTATAACACTGAATCACTTCTCACATGGGATTTCACATCTTCTCTCAAAATAGTATCTGGAAGATATTATTATTATCTCCAATATCATTGTGTATCAAAGACTTTGTGAAGTGTTATGAGGAAATATTCCTTAACTTCATTTTCCCCAGTGTTGTCCCCATTTACATTACCCTGAAACCCATTTTTCCCCCAAATATTCATTAACACCACATGGCTCTAGTGTTCCAAAGTGACCATAATTTAGCAAATACTGGAACATATTATCTTTCTTACAGAGACTTGGTTATGGATGTAGGGACACAAGACTAGATTTTGTTATCTTTGTATCACTCAATGAAACTTGACCATTGCTTTGCATATGTTGTTGTCATTTGGTACCTTCAAGTCAGTGTATGACTCATAGTGACCCTATGTACAACAGGTGAAACAATATTGATAGTGCTTCTCTGCTATTCATAGGGTTTTCAATTGCTGATTGTTTTAGGGGAGTGGGCTGCCGGGTCCTTTTCCCAAGTCTACAGCACCTGGTGTTCCCAGGTGGTCTCCCATCCAAGTACTAACCAGGCCTGACTCTGCTTAGTTTCCAAGATCTGATGGGATCAGATGCTGCAGTGGTGTGGCTTCAGGCATATAGGAACAGAGCAAATCCTAGTTGAATGAACAAACTCTCTACTTGAGTAAAGAGGATGTAAATGGCCACAGACAGAATGTGAGCAGTGGATGCCCTTTCATAAAGTTTACTCTTAGAAGCACTCACCTTCAAGTCTGCAACTTGGTAGCATCTCAAAGTTAGCCCAAAGACCAGTCAAAGCAGCAACTGACAAAGGATAGAACAAGGCATGTGGCTAATTCTTCCTCTATTTACTGCTCAAGTAGGAGAACAGCAAAAATTTAGGAAATATCAATGAGACCTATCATTATCCCAAAGCCCACCCCTACATATGCATACAGTAGATTGCCAGAAACTTAAATTGTTTATAGAGCTTTTTCTCCTTTGGTTTGGGCTTTATCCTTGTGACTACCAACTGTAGTCTTCCTTCTTTCTATACTCAACCATTTCATCTCATGGTCTCTTATTCCAGCTTAGAGAGAAGGCTATAGGAGACAATGAGGTACTTTCACAGAGAGAATCCTGAAAGAACAAAAGGTGGGGAGGGAGGTTAGAAAAACTCACCAAAGAACTAACTTATCTAATGTCACAAATATGGGTGTGTATTTGTGTGGATCCAAATGTGAAAGTACTTCCTCTTTTTGAAAACCACCCTTGAGCTATTAACAGATATAAAAACCTCAAAAAATCAGGATAAATTTAGTCTTAATAAAATTATTTTCCTTTTACCTTCACCCAGAGCTGTCAGGAGAAAAGCTCAGTAGAAAAGTGTGAAAACTGCAGACACAGTGAACCCACGTTCTGTACAACCTAGCAAAAAGATGGAAAGATGAACCTCCATTGCCAAGTACAAGCTGCTTGCTGTGTCCCAAGAAAAATGACCAAATCTGTTACCCCCTAAAAAGCAAGTCACTGAGAGGCATGCTCTGCCCCAGCCCACTCACCTGGGGCTACATAGCTCCTGTGTAGTGTTCAAACACAAACTTTCCCACCATCATTTATGGTTTAGAATGAAAAAGATAGCTGGGCAAATTACACGCACCAGCAGAAGGAAACATAGACACAACAACAAGGGGAGAAAACATGGGAATGGAATGAACTGGAAAAAAATAGGTACAACTATTAAATTATTCAGGACAATTACCCAAAGGAAAACAGACACTGAATGGGAAGGGAGGAAACAAATAGATTAAGGTATATAACAGAAGGGGAAAAAATAGAGTGGAAATAAGGAGATGAAAGAACTCACCCAAGGGAGAAAAGCAAGAAGTCATCATTAGATCTGGCAGGAATATTAATAACTGGATATTGAATAGGAAAGAGACAGCTCATAATTTCCTGACAACCCCTAGAAGCCCTTGGCAGAGGCTACTTAGGATTTGCACAAATTTGAAACACCTTCCAAAATCTGATTTCCCTGGCCCAGTTTGAGTCTCATTGGAGTTGTTAATCGTGTGCTTCTGGGGCAAATGGGAACTTCCAAAGGCAAGGACCTCTGGCTAAGGATAGAAAGAAGAATTTTGTAATTCTTTCTAGACCTAAGATGCCACACATCTCAACACTGACAGTAAGCCTTGAGAATATGGAGTCTGTCTGAGCTGAAAATTTCAACACAGCCAACATGGAATAAGCATGATTTTTCCCATATTGGGGAAATTGTTCCATTGTCCAAAAAGTATTCAACTGAGGTTCTTTTGTTTTCCTTGAGTAATGAATGCAGTAAATGTGAGATAGTGAGAATGCAAACCTAACCTGACAAGAAGAAATCTATACAGGAAAGATGTTGTGACTATTCTGAATGTAGGAACATAGAAGAGCAATTAATTATTCAGCAGATATTTATTGAGCATCTGCTACATGCCAGTCTCCATCCTCGTCAATAGTGAGGTGAAGCAAAAAATAGGGAATAGAGCCTGTGATCTCTATTTTAGCAACCATTTGAGCAGATCTAGGGGTGATAATATTCTGATCATTCTTCCAGAAACACTCTTCTATAGCAATGTTTCTCAACCTTATTTCAATGATCAGCACCTAAGGGAAGTTTTCAGCCATTTTTCTCTTGATCACACTCTCCTATGGACTTGTAACAACAAAATATACTGTATATCTGTTTAATTCCATGTGGTCCTTTGGAAAGGCGCAACTATTTTCACATCTACATTTTTCACCTCCCAAGAATCAATATTCATCCTCTTGGGGAAACACTTTACCTTTGTTTAGGAATCACCCATGTTCTCAGGGTTTGGTGAAAAAAGAGACCCTCAACAGACAGCTGTTAGGATCAATAAATATTCACAGAGCCAAATGTGTTAGATGCTGTGTTGAACCCTGGGACCAGCAGGTGAATAAATGAATATTACATCATCCCTACCTGGCACTTGCTCGGGTACAGAGGTAAACAGACAAGCCCACTCTAACACTCTAAGTAGTACAGAAGTGATTAGCACAGGATGCCTCATTCCATGCAAGACAGTTATCAGCCCAGATGGAGGCTGAAGGAAGACACCCAAGAGATGGTATGTGAGTTGATTCATGAGGCTGAGAAAAGTTAAACAAAGAAAAGAGCAGCAGTTCTCAAAGCCAGGCCCCTAGACCAGCAGAATTTAGCATCATCTGGAAACTTGTTAGAGATGCATATTCTACAGCCTCACCCCAGATCTACTGAATCAGAAACTCTGGAAGTAGAGATGAGCAGTCTTTACTTACCAAGCCTTCCACAGGATTCTGAAACACACTGAATCATACAGTATATTTGACCATTCAGAGCCTCAGTTTTCCTACTTGTGAAATGATGCAAATAGCCTCCTTGTGAGTTACCCATGACTTAAGGTGGGTATTTACGTCAGCCTGAAGATTCTTGCCGAATTATAGATGGCACACTCAATGTCAAATTATAGAGCCCAGAAAAGACATAGATGTGGGTAGGACTAACAAAGCCCACTCCCAAGGATAAAGCCAACCATCCACAACACCTGACATAGTCTGCGTGGAATGGAGGTTGGAGAGCCACATACCATATTTGGTACAGTATGCTATATCACCTGTGATTATTTAAACTTTCTGATATAGATATATATGTGTGTATATGCATGAGTATGTGTGTGTATGTACACACACACACACATACACACACACACACACTTATATGCATGTCCCTCACTGGCCTATGTGTTTCTTAATTGCAGAGACCATGCCATTCAAATTTATTTATCTATATGAGCACACAGTAGGTTACCAGTTCATATTTGGATAAAGAATCATGTAAGTTTTAAAAAAACAGTCCTGATTGTCTTGACACTTCCAAAAACAGAGGAGATAGCCAACAATGAGATAGCAACTCCTTTTGCCATGAACCAGCCCACAGGATTTGTCACCAGCCGAGAGCAAATTGTTCCAGTTCCTTCCTTAGAATTCTGCCTCTTTTAAAACAAAGGCATAATGCATGAAGCTAAAGATGGAGTCTCCGCAGCACCTCTTTTCTGGTTATTGCTATTTCAGGCTTCCTTCTGCTGGGCCCAGAGCTCCATTGCAATATATAAATGCTTCATCACAGTCTTTGTTCTGGGTTTGATCAGGCAGATCAGTGAAAGTATGAGAAAGTAAATGGTTTCCTAAGACATATTGGGTAAATCACCCCTACGGGATTTAGCTGAGTTGGTAGAGCACTGTGCTACAGTCTCTGAGGTCCCAAGTTCAATTCCCAGCACCGCAAAAATGGGAGAAGGGCCTGGCAATCCACTCCCAAGGCAATCCTGAAATAGTCAGCTGTTGAAAACCCTATGAGGGTCGCTATGAGTCGATTACTGACAACAACAACAACAACATTTATCTATGAGTATAATGAAATCAGAGAATTCATTAGTTGTTCCAAAGTGATATTGCACCTAATGGTCTAATTGTAATTCTGAAGACAATGTGACTCTTCTGCTCTACTTATGAAGAATACTTTAATCTCTCTTATCTGTCTACATAACACTGAAAGTCTGAGCATAAGTAGGGTTGTGGTCAGCTACATGCATTCCATCAATTTGCTTTGCCTTGTAACAAAATCCTTTGAGGGAGTAGTTTTGCCCATTGAATTCCTCATCAGCCCCCAAAATTTCTTCTTCCTTTCTGTACAATCCTTTCTCTCCATAAAATTTTTTTTCCAAATCCTACATTCAGTTCCTCTTTATTTAGTGAGCAATGGCCAGCATATGTTCAGGAAATAGTTCCACTTCTAATCTCCATTTGAATCCCCTCCTTGTTCTGCCATCTGCCCGTCTCTACCCAATGTATACTTGTTTTGGTCCTGCTCTCTGTGGGCTATTTAATTTTTCCTCAATATTTTTAGGGTATTGGATAAAGACTTCAATATTATTTTCCAGAATCTGCTCCCTAGTTGACTCTATGTCTAAAATCGTATTTTCTATGATAGGAGCTCCTTTGTTTTCTGCTGTCCCTTTGCCAGTCAACAGCAGCTTTCTAGGTTCAGGATACCATTCCTAGGCTTGAACTTGAACTTCACAAAGTTATCAAGGATATTGATCCTGTCAAACCCAACAGCCATTTTCTCTCATTAACTTTATCCGTCTTAATAAAATTAATACAACTGGCTCTACTCTGCCTCCAAAATTTCTTGTTTCCAATGATACCATGTCCTCCTGGTTTTCCTCTTATCTCGTTGATCTTTGCCAACTCTTCCTCTACTTGGTATCTGAACACTGTGGCATCCCAAAGGTCTGCTTCTGTGTCCTTCTTCACTGGAACTCCTCTATATGATCATAGAGCCTAGATTTAGGATTTTACAGTAGGAACACTTCCAGTGATATCAAGATATAGATAGATCTGGGAAGTTGTTACTGAAGGGTAGATATGAACATCACTAAAGTTGAAGTACTAAGAAACCAAGAGTCACAGAATTGGAGAAAAGTCTTCCACAGAGACTTTGAAATCACCCAAAAACATGCCAGGCAGAGGGGAGAGAATAATAACTATGAGTGAGATTTCAAGGTCATTTGCTGAATTTGGATACAGAATTTGAAGGAAATACAAAAGATCCTAATGGAGTCTGGAAGGTTGGAATGTCCTGAGACCTGGTGTGAAAATCTCACCCTTCAACTTCTGATTACTCCAGTAACTGCTGAACTTTCTTGTCTGGGCTACCCCCAGTGACTTACTGGACGTACATTTATATGACACTTGATTTTGCTCACTTTTCAGTAAATATGCCAACATATATACCTTTATACTATTCTCTGTCTTTAGCTATTTTGTAAGCTCTGGAGCCCAAGAGAGAGGAAACTAGGTCAAATACTCTCTCAGCCTTGCTCGTCCACACAAGCTCACACAATGAATAAACTAGCACCTAGCACAGATCTGGACAAGAGGAGTTCAATAGTATTAATATGCTTGTGGAAACAGTATTATTTTTCTCTCAGGTTTATAAATTATTTTGATCTGACAACATTCATTATATTTTCTTCTCCCATAAGTGGTAGTCAGCCCATCTGAACATATCCAGTGCAACCATGGTCTCAAGCTGGTAAAGTGGAGCTGAGCACTAAAGGATGCTGTCTTTGTGTCTTTGTGTCTTTGTGTCCTTGTGTGTCTAGCCTTGGGGATCCTGGTTCTTGAGCCTCTTGTGCTCAGAATGACCTGAGGAGGTGCTGGCTCTATGTTCAGAAAGTGATGAGATCTCTTCCAATCTTCTCAGAAGAATAGTTAATGAAAAAGGGGATGCATCATCCCAGACAGCCCAGGCATATTATTCTTGACCCAGGACTTGAGTCAATTTTTACAAAGTTGGTCAATTCAAGAAATATCAGAAATAACTTTTGCACTCCTTTTATTGAAATGTTTTCATTTACCAAATCATATTGGATAATTTCTTTGTACAACTTCCCTCATTTATTCAAAAATATGTGTTATACCCCTAGTATCCACCAGACTCTGTGCTTATTAAAGAAACAGAAGTAAGAAATAGGGTTGATGAACACAATGGAATTTATGGGAGTGCAGGAGATTGGCACCTATCCTAATGTGGAGTGCCTAAAAGGCTCCCAAAAGGTATGATCCTAGACTGAGAAATTAGTAGGCAGTAACCATCAGTCTAGGGCTCTAGATAGAGCTTAAACTACGGCAGAGAGATGAAAAAGTGTGGGATTCCTGGGAACTGCCTCAGGACAACATATTTTCTTATTACTATCTCACTTATTACTGAATGTTCTGAATATGGATATTACAAACAGCTTCCTTGTATCAATTTAGCAATTGTTCTTTGTTTTAGACAGGGCTTTGAACACTTGCCTCACCACTCTAGGCAAGCACTCTACCACAGAGCACTCTACCACCTCCAGACTGACTGACTGATTTATTTATTTATTTATTTATTTATTTATTTATATTTTGAGACAGGGTCTTGCTAAGTTATGCAGGCTTCCCTGACCTCAAACCTGTGATCCTCCTGCCTCAACCTCCTGAGTAGGTGGGATTACAGATGTGTGCCATGGAAGCCAGCTTATTTTAGTGGTTTTTAAGATGAATTTTAGGCATGATTTCAATGAGTGGATTAAGGATCTAAGCTGAACAAGGCCATTAAAAAAACGCTTTTGAAAAGTAATGGAATTCTTGAGGATCATGTAATTCATCAGGAGTCATACAGAAAACAAAGAAAGACTCATCTCTTTTTTCTACTTCCTCCAACCCAGTTAGAGAAGATGAGAAGTTAAATAGTACTTCTACTAGTCAGGGCTATCCAGGAAAACAGACCAAGAGGAAAAAGATATATATGAGATTTATTATGAGAACTGACCCACACAATTATGGAGGTGAATAAATCCCACGATATGCCATTGGCAGGCTGAAGAACCAGAAAAGCTAGTGGTATACTTCAGTTCAAGTCCAAAAGATAGGCCATGGGAACAGATGCTGTAACTCCTGAGCCCAGACTGAAGTGTTAAGAACAACAAGGACCACTTTATAGTGCCTGAGATTTAAAAGCCCAAGAACCAGGAGCTCTAAATGTCTGAAAAGGGGAAATATAAATGTTCCAGGTCAAAAAAAAAAAAATAGACACAGAGAGAATTCACTTTTTCTCTACCTTTCTGTTTTATCTGGGCTCTCTACAGATTGGATAACTTCTGCTCATGTTGGTTGGGGTAGATCTTCCTTACTCAATCTACTGATTCAAGTGCTAATCTCTTCCAGAAACACCCTCCCCTACACACCCAGAAATAATGTCTTAACAACTGTCTGGGTGTCCCTTAACCTAGTCACGTTGACACATAAAAATTAACCATCACAGTCCTCTTATTTTTTCTGGTGATTCACTCAGTCTATGCATAATTGATAAACTCATAGAGCTAAAGCCACAGCAGCAGTTCCTATGAGACATTAAAAGACTTTCTTAGCTCAACAAACACATCCTGCAGGGCTTCTTTGTCCCAGGTATAATTGTAGGCATTGTAGATACAAATATAAAGAAGGTGTATTGTGAACCTTCTGAGCAGCATGACTCATATTTCCCCCTCACAGCTACACTTGCACTAGGATCACTGAAGAGAGTTGCCCAAGATTGTAGGCTAGGAAAACATCAGTAGCCACTGACAAGTCTTAATAGAACTAGGTACACTCCCTGGGCACTCTGAACCTTGAAGCTTAATAGTTAAAGAACATAAGATCAAGCTTACCTAATAATTATTGTAGACCTAAGAGAATTAATGGAATAGTCCTAAAATCCCCTGACGTGTGTGTGTGTGTGTGTGTGTGTGTGTGTGTGTGTGTGTGTGTGGCTACCTGTTGTATTGTGTGCTTTGTCACTAGGGAAATGTGGATGCCAACTTTCTAAGTCTAAATGACACGAACAAATCTTCTTTCCACTCCTAACTCCCATCCAACACTTTTTGTGTATTTTGAATTTATGGCTGCATTTCTATTAGTTCCCAACAGTATTCACGAGATTAAAGCTGCATCAGAAATTGGATTTTTTTCTACTTTTGCCCCTGAAGAGTGTAATAAAAAATAACTCAATAAATCTAGCAAATTAGCAATAAGAACTCAAACTTTAGGGCATATGCACAACTGCGCTGTCAGAAACATAAAACTATTGACAGCTGAACCAATCAGATTACATATTACTATTTACAAGCAGGAAGGATGAAAGACAATCCTGCCATCTAAATTGAACCAAATTCACCACAAGGGAAAAAAAAGTCTCAGGGGCAGAGAATTTCATTGTTTTATTTCTTTTGTAACTACCATAATCTTTTGTAAAATAGAACATTTCGAAAGGTCATTTCTTAAATTTCCACTTTAAGTTTTTTTTCACTCTAAAGTTGGGAACTTGGACAGATGTGAGTCTGGGGCCATTTCTTCTTGTAGACTCATTGGCTGTAGTAGGGAGTTAGAATTGAACAAATCCTCTTATCCTGATTTATGGTCCCTGAGTTGTAATAAAAGGAATATTAATTCTAAGTTCATAAGCAGCTCTTAAAAAGGGAAAGTTAGGTTCTTACTCATTGGAAAGCTTATGAGCATTCACACTGCCAAGATCCACTTTAACTGAAAGGAGACTTGGTGAGCAGGAGACCATACCATGGCTTCCTCTTTGGGAGGCTACAATAGAGCAAGTTATCAGCAATCAACCTCTGTCTTCACTGATCATCTTTCCCTAAAATACCTCTCTTCCTAGATAGTGGCTTATGGTATCTGTCTACAGTAGCCTTTACAGACTTAAAAATCAGTGCAAAGTGAGACAAATAAAACACTTTACTCCCAAGATCTTCCATATCAAAATACATAATCTCAAGCATGGAAGCTAAGTGTGGATGCATTCTTGAGTTTGTTTTGAATCACACCCCTGCACTCAGCATTAATTCCAAAATGTACCGCATTCTTCTAGGCCCTTTGCTGCACACTGAGTGGTAAAAGGTATAGTCTCTGCTTTTAAGAAATCACGGGCAGAACTTTCCCAACAGGAAGCAGCTTTGCAGATGCTCTCTTTCCCACCTACAGTGTGTCCCTCTATCTTATTTACATTTATCCCAAGCCTACATTTTCATAAAAGCTCATTATAGTTGCACTACTTCTGCAAAGCATTCCTGAGCTCACACTCTTTCCCTACTCCATGAGTATCTACTTTGTACCGCCCTTTTGGCATGTAATGACTCCTATGCTAACTTATAACGTAAATTGAGTTGTTATTGTTATTATTATTAATTTGGAATTTAACATTTCCTGTGATTCCCACCCCCTATGCTATAGTATCCTTGAGGACAAAGACATTTTCATCTGTACTTTTGGAATTTTTCACAAAACTTTGTTCCTGTTAGGTGCTGTCAAGTTGGCTCTGACTCATAGGGACCCTATGTATAACAGAATGAAACAGTACCCAGCACTGTGCCATACACATGGTCTTCTCTTATGGTTGAGCCCATTGTTGTAGCCACTGTGTTTCTTCTCACTTTGAGTCATGCCACCTTCGCTTTACTCCATTCCCACCATTAAGGTCAGCTCTACTTTGAGGAGGCAACACTTCCCTAGTCATTTTTTAAATGCCTTCTAGCCTCGGGTTGGGGACATTTCCTTGCACTATATTTGACAGTGCTTCTCTGCTATTCATAGGGTTTTCAATGGCTAATTGTTTTGGAGGTGGGCTACCAGGTCCTTCTACTTACTCTGTCTTAGTCTAGAAGCTCAGCTGAAACCTGTCCACCATGGTTGGCCCTGCTGATATCTGAAATACTGGTGGCATAGCTTTTAGCATCACACAACACACAAGCCCCCATAGCATAACAAGCAGACAGATACATGGAATGGGGGGGTCACAAAACTTGGACACTACAGTATACAAGAAGGCATTCAATGACCATTTTTTTTTTAAAGAAAAAGAAAGGAAAGAAGGAAGGAAGAAGGAAGGAACTGAATACTTTTCAATTCTCATCTACCAATCAAATCTTCATTACTATTAGTAAGACTCATAAAAGGCTATAGGCATAATTACAACCATGATGGATACCAGGGAAGTAAGGAAGAATCTTGTGGGAATGTTGAATTTGTTTTGTGAACTAAAAAGGTGGGTTTAGAGGTCTCATGTAATGACAAGAGATTTTAATTATGTATATTTAGGGTTGCGTATGTGTATGTGTGTGTCTGGAGAGAGGACAGAATGAAGAGAGACAGAGAGAGACAGAGGAAGAAGAGAGGAGAGAAAGACACACACTGAGAGAGAGAGAGAGAGAGAGAGAGAAGAAAGAGGTGACTAAAATAGACATACTGAAAATATAATCCCAAAAGACTGCCTTTTAGAGGTTCAGTCTATCTGGTCACTGCTTTTTGTTCCCTATAATTTTGGAATCATAATTTTTTTCCTCCATCACCCAGTCCTATTCCTCCTCATTTCCTAAGACCTACTATCTCTTAGCCAAAAAATGGTACTAGGAATGATTTGTAGGGAACGATGTCAGTTGTCAGCAAATTGACACTAGCTGGAATAAGTGCATATAGGAATTTGGCTCAGGATGCCAGCTCAGATGCTGAGAGGGGATCTTGGAAGTTATAGGCACAGCTGTCCTTCCCAATGAATGTTAGGAAAGAGAATTTGGACCCCTTCCAAGTGCTATGTCTGAGCAAGAAGCAAAGTTGACAGAAATGAATTGGCAATTCAGCTGTTATTTGGGTAATCTGATATCTATAGCTGAGCAAGATGGCTAGACTGTTGATGGGCTTCTAGGCCTGTGGCACAACTTAGACCCACCAGAGGAATGATAAACCACTTTCTCAACTTATCTTCAGGATCCAGAATTTTAGAAGAAGAGATAATAAAATAGGAACAATGTGCCCTTAGTTGTAGGAAGCCCACAAGTTCCACACCTCATTGAGGGTGTGGGTTGGTGAGGCTGTGTGCATGGTATAGGCAATGAGTAAAAAAAAAAAATCAAATAGAGATTGGAGACATTTTCATAAATGTAAGGAGTTGGAGATCTGTACTTAGAGGTTTAAAGGAACACACATGCTTTCTCCATTTCCCAAATTTTAGGGAAATTGGTACTCCTTGCTCCTTAACACTCAACTGATAAGCATTGTAAACTTAAAAACAACTGCCTGAACAGTTGGAAAGATTTAGTGCTTCTAGGCAATTGCAAATGCAATATGTAGAGTTATCTGCATAACCAGGTGTCCAACAAAGTCTGAGCCAACCAATTTTTCAGAGAGAGAGAGAGAGAAAAAAAAAAAATTTTAAAGACACAAGTGGTTTCTGCTCCCGGAGTTTGCCTTTAGGGCAAGGAGTCTCTGTTGTAGGCAGGAGTGCTTCACACAGCCCATTTGACTACAGAGATGTAATGCAAGGCTAACCACTTTTCTTAGGGGCAGCAATAACTCTCTTATTATTCTACTAGCAGCAGACTTTGGTATCATCCACATGATGCTCATTTTGCAGGCATGCAGAATGCAAGGTTTGTGAGGTCACAGAGGCTTATGTTAGGTAGCTAGCTTAGCCATTAGCAGGCAATATGGAGGTAAAGGAGAATAAAAATGGCTCCTGTTATTCCACCACAATGAATGAAGCCATGTGCCTCTCTGAGGACATTGGAAGGACATTTTCAAATCAGTCCCACACCCTATCCAAGCCATTGAGCCATTTACAAAACAAAGACCCTAGGTCCATGTTATACTAGGAGCTCAGAGCTAGGCACCCAGAACTGATGTCACACTGAGTACTCTCTAGTTTGAATAAAACTAGAGGGAACACGCACCCACACTCTCTTCTCTTACAAGCTTTCTCTTCTTCTACTTCTCTCTCTTTTCTCTCTGCTCTTCTTTCCAAGGACCACATGTATGTTTCTCCCTTCTCTTGGGCCCATTATCTTCTCTTTCTACCCAAAGCACTTTTCCTTCTAAAAACCTGCTTAACTATTCTTTTCTCTCTGGCTTCCTGCCTTCCCTAGGGGGAATAGAAACGTCCTTATGCTGATTCACCCAGGGAGTACAGTTTTTTTCAAGTTCCTTTCCAAGTTTCCCTAAGTTTCTCCAAGTCTCTCAGTTTTCCCTGGAATAATTCCTTAGAGGTGTATTATCTTTAATAAACCTGTTGTATACTTTCTATAATAACTTCTGTGTCAGGTATAAATTCTTTTATATGCCAAATACAAGGACCAAGGTTTTGCTTCCTGATTCCCTTTTTCCCTGGACCTGCCTACCCATCCTCCACACATCTCCCCAATAACAATTCTACCAAGATTTCAAAGGAAGCCAGGCAACATGTGGCAGATTTTGAGTCCCTGAAGCTATCTCTTGAGGGTGGTGCATGAAAATATGACAGTGAAACAGGAGGTGTACTGTAAGCTTCAGGAAGTTAGAGGTGGAAAATATGGAATGTCACTGAGGAGATCTTCAGGAAGTAAGTGGAGCCACTTTAAGAGGTGTGTGGGTTGCATCTGCCAATGCCATAGGAGCAGGGATACCCCAGCCTTTTGGAGCTCATATCATGCCAACATATGCTTGGATGCTAGACGTGGAGGTACACACTGTCACGTTTGTCCTACTGAATTTCAGTCGTGTACTGGTCTAATCTTTTCTTGATATTCTCCCTTCAGAATGGAAATGTTTAGCCTATATCATTATATTTTGGGAATATGTAATTTGACTTTTATGTTGATAGGGCCTTGTAGCTAAGAATTTGCCTTAAGTCTCAGAGGAGATTTTGGACTTAGACTTTTGAGCAATGCCAGAGCTGTTGAGAACTTGAAGACTCTTAGAGCTAGACTAAGTGCATTTTTCATTATGATCTGAACATAAGCTTCTCAGGGCCAGGGGCAGAATATTATGATTTGAATCTGAAATATCTCCCAAAGGCTCACATATTGAAGGCTTGGGCCCCAACTGGTGGAGCTGTTGAGAGGTGCTTGGATCATAAGGATGCTAACCTCATTGATGAATTAAACTACTGATGAGTTCATAACTGAATGGGCTATTAGGAAGTAGGGCCTGGTGGGAGGAAGGTACCCCTCCTGCTTCTCCATTTCTCCCCCTTCCCTCTCTGCTACCCAGCTTCCAGGAAGTTACCAGCATCCTGTGTCTCATGCTCCTATCTTGCCTCAGGCCCAAGCAATGGAGCCAGCTGAACTTAGGCTGATGCCACTGAAATTGTAAGCCAAAATAAACCTCTCTTCCTTTAAGTTAATTTCTCTCAGATATTTTGTCACAGTAATAAAATACTAACTAACACACTAGCTGAAGCAAGAAGAGAGCATGAGGCCTATTTGTGTAAGGTCAAAGTATTCCGTGGTTATGAGCCAACATTGGAGAAAAAATAGTGAGTTAAAAAACTAGACTTCCTGAATTTAAATGGGATGGGAGCTCCCCAGGTTGGCTTGGATATTAACATAAATGTATCAGTTTTTGTAGATTCACACTAAGTTATATCTGTAATTTAGGATATCAGCCCTAATTAAAGGATATTCCTATTTTCATCCAAGTAACATGATATGCACTCAGGATTTTTAAAAAATATGAAAGTATACAAAAGATTAGAGGAGAGAATATAGTAAAAGATAGAGAAGACTTGGATAGGAAACTTAGATGGGAAGGGGGGAGGGGAGGAAACATAGAGGAAGGAAAGGGGTAACCTATATGAATAATGCTTATCAAATTGCATATATGAAAATTGTCACAATGAAAAGCATGTCAAAATGAATCGCATTATGATGTACATTAAAAATTTCTAATAAAAAAAAAGTAAAAAAAAAAAAAAGAAAAGATTAGGAGAGAGACAATTCCCTAGGTCACACAGAGATAAGGATGACACCAATGTTTTGTTAAGAAGGGAATATTAACACCATAACACAGTGTATAATAATGTACCCTCTTACATTATGATTATGTTTAAATTATTTAATTAACTAGGTATAATTCACCCCATAGTGTAAAACTTATAGAGAACCTCTTTTTGTTAACTTACAATCATTATATTAATCTAACAAAACTTTTTTATTCTTTTTTTTTCCTTTATTGATAAATGTTAGTGGGGTACAGGGTAATACAGCGTTTGCTTTTGCTATGTTGCAACTATTATACCACTTTTGGTTACACTTTTATCAACTTACAACATTTATGGAAACTTTTGACTAATGTAGTAAAACTTATGTATATGGGTTACATTCCCCTATTTTTCCCATGTACTCATGAAGTTGCATTATTTATATTGAGATTATCCTCTCCCCCTCTATCCCTTTACATTGTTTCCCCTCCCCTTCCCACCTTCCACAACCTTCACTTCACTTTGCTAGTCCCTGTTTCCTTCTTTCTACTCCCTTCTTACCTAAGTTTAACTGTTCATTTTTATATATCTACATATGTGTAGGGGCTGGGATTTAGCTCAGTTGGTAGAGCACTGCGCTGCAGTCTCTGAGGTCCCGAGTTCAATTCCCAGCGCCACAAAAATGGGAGAAGGACCTGGCAATCCACTCCCAAGGCAATCCCAAAACAGTCTGCCATTGAAAACCCTATGAGGGTCGCTATGAGTCGGATACCAACTCGATGGCACCTAACAACAACAACAACAACAACATATGTGTAGATTTTTTCCTTCCTTTAAGTAAGATTCAGATCCCACATATGAATGAGAACATAAGATATTTCTCTTTTTAAGCCTGTGTTTGTTCACTTAAGATGATATTCTCCAATTCCATTGATTTTATTTCAAATGACATTAGTTCATTCTTTATTGCTGAGTAAAATTCTGTTTTGTACATGTACCACATTTTTTATCCATTCTTCTGTTTATGGGCATATTGATTGGTTCCATGTGCTTGTTATTGTGAAGAGTGCTACATTAAATATGGATATGGAGGTGTCTCTGTGGTATGATGACTTGTCTCCCTTTGGGTATATTCCCAGAAGTGGTATAGCTGATTCATATGGCAGTTGTATTTTAGTTTTCTGAGGTATATCCATATTGATTTCCAAAGTGATTGAGCTAATTTACTGTCCCACCAGCAGTGTAAAAGGGTTCCTTTTTCTCCATATCCTAGCCAATACTTATTTGTTTTGTTCATCTTGGCCATTCTTATTGGAGTTAGTTGGAATTTCAGAGGTGTTTTGATTTTCATTTCCCTAATGGCTAAGGATAATGAGCATTTTTTTTTCATGTGTTTCTTAGCCCTACAAACATCTTCATGTGAGAACTCTGTTCATTTCTTTTGCCCATTTATGTATTGGATTATTTGTCATCTTGGGATTTTACAAACTCTTAAGGTGCCTAGGAAGTCATCACAAAAAGTGACTAACCAAAGAGTATTCTTCTTATTCACATGCTACATATTAGTAAAAGAAGTATCTCAGAAGATGCATGATAACTTCTCTTTTTATCACACACCAATGCACTAGGGCTCAATTATCCCACTCACAAATCGAGCACCAAACAGAGGTATAGTAGCCTGGCAGACCTAAGACAGACAATGCTAAACACTTCTCCTTGACCATCACTGGATATTTGTCTTTATATTACTGCTACTTATTCACAGTGACATTAACTTCTAAAGTAGGGCAAAAATTGGACTGCTTTCTGATTTTCAGAGCTGGACCAATAAAGGGACAGATGTCCTGAAGCATCCTTAAGAAAAAACAAAAACAAAAATAAAACCTTAAAATGAAATCAAGAAAATTGCACACATCCAGAAAGTTAACTCAGGCCCATTTTTCTCTGGCCAACTGCAGCATAGTGCAGGATTTGGAGTGAAAAGTCAATTCTTGGGTCTGTTACCTAGCATAGGTGTATGACCTTGGATGAGCAACTTCACCTCTCTGAACCTCAGTCTCTCTAAATTTAAAATGAATATATTTGTGATAACCAGCACATGACTTTGTTGGAATTATTAAATGAAATAACATATTTGAAATGTATTTTACAAACTGTCTTTACTGTTCATAGAAACTCTCTTAAAGGGATTCAGAGTCAAAAATGAACACCAAAATAAGTCATTCTGCCCTTACAGGTATGGAAAAGATAGATATGGAGAAATGTTTTATAGGAAGGAAGGAAACCATGTGACATGAGGAAGACTAAAGTCTCAAATAGGATCATTTCTACATAACTCCCTACATTCACCTGAGTAGATAATGATGCAGAAAGAGTGACCCAGTCCTACCAGACACAGTGGTCACTGTACAAGTTGGCGTTTTTCAGTACTTCAAGGTCTACCTTGAACCGTGTCTTGCAGCCTGTCAAGGGCCAGAAACATTGGCTCAGTGAAGAATTAAGCTCTTGGGAAATCTATTCAACACAGTGTAATTTTGGAAAGAGGGAGAGAAAAAAATCTTATATAAAAACTCTTTATTGGCAATGGAGGGCATGAGCTGTGGAGGTGAGAGATTTTACTTTGCTGTACACTGTCTGTAAAGCAATCTTTTCTTTTAGAAAATGATGTTTCTATTGGACTCAGAGCTATTTGTCATCCTAGGCCCCAAACAAAATATTTTTCATAAGAACATCAAAAATGCTATGTTGGATCAAACAAACGGTCCCTCTAGTCCCATGTTTTGCCAAGAAGTGTGTATGAGCGGACACAGATGCTCTATTTCAGTGGCTTTAAAACATTTTTTACATTTACTCAGTTAGAAATAGAGTTTACATTGTAATCTAGTACTCTTACCTTAACATACATGCAGAAAAACACACCTATACATACTTATGTATATAAAAGTAATGACTTATATTCTGTTGTATTTTTAACTACTGCTCCCAACTCACTAAACTGATTTCACAATCCACTAATAGGGTTACAACTCACAGCATGAGAACTCTTGCTTTGTTTGCTTGGTCTCAAAGGCTAGGATAAATCTCTCACATTCTTTGTTTTTAGTTTTTTTTTATTTTTTGGCAGCACTGGGGATTGAACTCAAGGTCTTTCACATGGTAGGCAAGTGTTCTACCACTGAGTTGCACTCCTAGCCTCTTTAAATTTTATTTGTTTATTTTTGAGCCAGAGTCTCACTAAGCTGCAGAGACTGCTTCTGGCCTCGAACTTGGGATCCTCCTTGCCTCAACCTCCTGAGTTGTTTGGATTATAGGTATGTACCATAGTGCCTGACATTCCTATTTTCCTTTAGGCCAGTGAGATTTACCACCCATGAATTTACCTAAAGTCACCTTTTGGGGAAATGAGTTCTGCAAGTATATTCAGGACCCTTGTTAGTCCCTCCATATCCACAAGGGATGAGTTCTAGAACTTTCTTTTCCCCCAAGGATGTGGTATTTGCATATAAACTATGTTCATCCTCCCATATACTTTAAATTATCTCTTGTTGTTGTTGTTAGGTGCCATCGAGTCAGTATCTGACTCATAGGGACCCTCAGAGGGTTTTCAATGGCTGACTGTTTCGGGATTGTCTTGGGAGTGGATTGCCAGGTCCTTCTCCCATTTTTGTGGTGCTGGGAATTGAACTCGGGACCTCAGAGACTGCAGCGCAGTGCTCTACCAACTGAGCCAAATCCCAGCCCACAAAATTATCTCTAGATTACTTATAATAATATATTATAAATGCCATGTAAACGATTGCTATACCATGTTGTTTAAGCAATAATGACAAGAAAAACATCTGCACATATTTAGTACAGATATAATTTTTTCCAATATTTTAGATCTACTGTTGAATCTATAGATGGGAAATCCATGAATATAAAGAGCTGACTGTACTCACAATCTGAAGTGAAACTCTATTATTATTATTTATTTTTATTTGTTTATTTATTTAGTTAGTTTAGTTTAGATTTTTTCAGAAAGCATCTCACTCTGTAGCCCAGGCTGGCTTGGAATTTGCTATGTAGACCAAGCTGTCCTCAAACTTGCACTGAGCACTGACCCTCCTGCTTCAGCCTCCTTTATACTGAGATTACAGGCATGTACCACCATACCCAGCTGTAAGGAATTGACTCTTACTTGTGATTCTGTTGCATTTTAGATAAGATAAATGTGATCAAAATATCTAGGTGAAGGACAGTATGGTGAAGTTCCTTTTTCTATCTGTATGGCAAAGAGTTTACAAAAAGAAGCTTATACTGAACTATAACTTATCACAGAGAGCAAAATAATGGGAGTCTAGTCAGAGAAGGAAGAATATTCAAAAGCAAGAAGAAATAAAGGTGTGGTAGCTAGATGTGGATCGAGGGATGAGTAGTCAATGCACAAAAAGAAATAACCACACTTAGCATGGTTGGGGCCATATTATAGAGGGCTTGGGATGCCATACCAAGAAACAAGACTTGAACCAGAAAGTGATACAGATCCAAAGTAATATTTTTGAGTAGAGATGTGTCCTAAGCACTTTGATGTTAAGGAAGAGCTCCAGCCGAGGAACGCACAATGTGAGCAGGACCTCAAGGATCCAAGTTCCCCTCTCCCTCAAGCTCTGGTCTAATCCACAATAGATAAAAGCACATACATCACCAATGGGGCCCCCTTCCTTTGCTGTTCCCCTTATCAAGATGGAAGGACAGGAGACACTTCTAGGGTTATCATTGACTTATTAGCGTCATATACAGGAAACCTAACAACAACAGAAAACCTAGGTTCTATCAAAAAGAAAAAAAATAGTTAACCAAAATTACAGCAACTCCAAATAGGAAGGTTTATACTGGGAATATATATTTGAACACTAGGATATTACGCTTTATCCTCACATCTAAAATCATATTTCTATCACAGCTTACAAAGCAGAAAACATAAATCACTAACAGAGACATAACTTTCTGAGGTGTGCTTAGTTTTTTTTTTTTTTTTTCCCATAACACAGGCTTTAGCTTTGGAATTTATACTTCTTGAAACATTAAAGATCATGTTTCACCAAAAACAGGGGTCAAGATTTTGGAGGTTTTGGCATTAATCTTATTATTACTTCAATGGAACATCCAAGCAAAGAAAAAAGCAACCAGACCAGATAGCCTGTGGCTAAATACTTTAACACAAATGCACTTTATAACCCAAGGAATCCTACTGCTAGAAACAAAGAGACAGGAAAGGATGTTAACCTCTTCACATGCAAACCCCAGGAGAGTGACACAGGAAAATACAACTCTCCTTGGTGATATGTAATGCTTTATTATGATGACCGAGCTTCCAGGGCTATTTAAAATTCTGAACTCAGGTTCCCTGAGTTCTGATACTCTTCTCATCAAAATCACTATACCAATTTTAACTGTGCTTCCCTGGAGGCAGAAAACATCAAATCACCATATTTATAGCTGGTGCATAATTACTATATGCAATATTTATCTGGCTATTCATCTGTTTTTGTGTCTTCTGTTGAGCTGGAAAGATTGCCAATAGACAGGTTTCTCGGCATTTTATACCAGAAGATTTTTTTTTAATCCACTTAGTCCCCTGGGTTTGTTCTTTGTTTTCCTAAAGGGGTGGCCCATACTTACCAGCCCTTCCTGAGGAGTTTCTCTTGGTCCCTATTGAAATTGAGACCTCCATCTGACCTTTCCTTCTACCCAATTACTCTGACCACTGATGTAGACCAACGTCAAACTTGGATTTTCAATTATTCTGTTACCTAATTGAGCCCCTTACCTTGTATAATCATGGTGTAATTACAGTGTACTTGAACTGACAAATAGGATGAGTATGAGATGGTCCTCCTGTGGTGCCAGAGACTGCCTTGTGAGGTTCATCCTCCTATTCCTGGCATCTGTCTGTTGTAGCCTTCAGCAACCATCTCCTCTCTGCTCTCTCCACCCCTTTGCTATCAATGAAAATGACAAAATCCCCAGCTTTTTCGTTCCTGCTGTTTGCAATCATTTTAGAAGCCACAGTTTCTCTAGCTACCCTAAGAAAGAATAAGTGCTAACAGCTGTGTGGGGGCCAGATCCCAACTAATAATCCATCGTCTCCTTTGAGCATCACCTCTCTCCTTAGATTGGCTATAACTTCCATTATAGCATCTGAAGAGATAAGGATTGATACAGCTTCACTTCCCTCCTACCACTTGCATCCAGGGAGAAACATGCCTACTGTTCTTTTATTATATTATTGTAAAACCTGATTTGCTAAGTGGTGAGTAGACTGGTGGAAGATGGGCAGTCCAGAGCACTTTTGCTATTTATACACCATGACAGGGCTTTATTTATTAGTACTGCCTCTTCTCAGATCCACTTAAACAACCTATAAATTGTCAATGGTGTCCATGGAAACAAAATGGGCAGTGCACTTAAAAAAATAGAGAGAGGGTGGGCAAAGGACAAAAAGGACCCTGTCAAAAAATAAAACCAATTTTCTTTCTAAAATCACACAGACATCACTGTCACTTATAATTTCAAAAGACAGAAATCAAGACCAATTTTCCCTCAAGCACATGCCTTCCTCTTTCTCCTGGGAGATGGGGCAAGGTTGGCCAAGAGGAAGCAGGGCAGGACCTGTGGGAAAACCCACAAAATCTGTAATTTTTGTCCTGGGTTTCTCCTCTTTCCATCTTTTCTGCCCCCTTTCTCCCCTCTTATTGTCTTCTCTTACTCTCATATTGGCATCCAGTGTTCTCAGAGAGATGTCTCCTGATAACCTGCTTATATTATAGGCAGAGTTAGAATGATCATCTGTCATGGATGTTGAAAAGAGATTCCCTAACGAAGAAAGAAACTCAACTTTTTGAGCTTTAAGTTTTGTTCTAATAAGCTTTGATTTATGTTAAAGATTAATTCACTGCCTTTCCTGATAGCTAGCCTTGCAATTTTGGAAATCTTTAAGGGTAATACTTGTAAAAATCATTCAAATTGTACATACCCCATGTCTTTTATACCCAAATCCATACTAAATCCAATGAAGACACAAAGAAAACAGCCTGGCCAAAAAACCAGTTGGGTAAGGGAAAAGGAAAATTCACTCATTTATTCCTTCCGTGTTTAATTGAGCTCCTTCATGTCATATAAGAGCAAGTTGTGTGGGTGGTAAAAGAGTGGCAGGATACAAAAAATAAATAAAAATAAATATGAAATATTTTACTATCATAGCAGAAAAACATACATAATTATCATAGTAATAGCTACAATTTATCGAGCATATTTTCACATGCTGGACACTACTCTAAACTCATTTAATACCCACAACAGCCTGTGCCTCTTCTCAGATCCACTTAAATAAGCTGTAAATTTGCAGTAGTTTCTATGGGAACCAACTGACAAAATGGATAGTATACTTAAAAAAATAGAGAATGCAGAAGACCAAAAAGACTTCATCAAAAATTTAAAAAATTCATTCTAGAATCACACATAATTCATAGTCAATGCAGTTATGTTGTCAAGTTAGAAACCAGGAACAATTATTTCCTCCAGTACATGTATTCCTCTCTTCCCTAGGATAGCCAGGCAAGCCTGGTCAAGGGGAAGCAAGATAGACCTACAAGCAAACCCACAAGGTCTGGAATGTTCGTGTTGACTGCCCCATGTTCTATATTCCTCTTTTCACCTCTCTCTCATTTCTGCTTCAGCGGGTTGGTTTTATTGCCCACATTTTAGAATGGAGGAACCTATGACACAGAGTTTTCTCAAGGTGGCACAGCTATCCAATGACAGAGTTATGATTTAAACCTATGATGATGTCTAGCAGCAGATTCCCAGCATACTTCACTACAGTGACTGTAACTTTCTCCCTAAAAAGTCACAAATCACCCAATGCCATAGTTGTTGTTGTTAGCTGCCATTGAGTGGGGTCCAACTCATAATGAGCATAGAGGCACTCATAAAGTACACAGGATCCCAAAGAATAAAGCAAATTCCTCTGCCTTGTAGGGTTAGAAAGCAGGTTAGAGAATAAATGGTATTTATTCTGAACTTTAAGCTGATCCCATCAGATCTCGGAAGCTAAGCAGGGTTGGGCCTGGTTAGTTCTTGCATGGGAGACTACCTGGGAACACCAGATACTGTAGGCTTGGGAGAAGGACCTAGAAACCCACTCCCAAAAATCAACCCACCATTAAAAACCCCATGAAAGCAGAGAAGCACTGACAATAGTGTTTTACCTGTTGTACATAGGGTTGCTATGAGTGGGATCCCAACTGAACAGCATCTAACAACAACAAGAAGCTCAACTTTGAGATATATGCAGAATTTCACCAGAAAGGAAAGAGCATTTCACAGAAAGCCAATGGTACATGCATGTTGAATTAGCTTGACATGTCAGACAAATAACAGATATTCTGATGAGGGTGAATGTTCAAGTGTGCACAGGTGGCCGCAAGGACACTGTGACAAGTTACAAAGCTGGAAAGGTGAGCAGTGGTGAACATGTAGAACTACTATCCCTCAGACAACTGAATAGACAACATGCATCCTTTGAAACTTAATCTAAGTTTCCCTTCTTTGAGAAGGTCTTCCCTCATCTTTGTTTCTAAGACTGAGCTCTGTGCTCCTGGGATAGCCCATGTATTCCTGCATTTTAACAGCATAGTATGCTAAGATTATTAGCTTTCTAATCTTTCTCCCCACTGCTCTGTTCTGTCCTCAAGAACAGAAAATGCCTTCTTGGGCTGTATAATCTAGTTCCTTGAACAATGCCTGTCACATAATAAAAGCTCACTATAACCATTGTTCCAGGGGTATCCAACCTTTGGCTTCCCTGGGCCCCATCGAGTAAAGAGAAATTGTCTTGGGATGCACATAAATTATATAATGTAGTTAGCACATACACATAATAAAGGGTAATCATGAAGAAAATAATACTAAAATCACATAATCTTAAAAGATTTTGTGGGGCTATATTTCTAGCTGTCCTGAGCCATATGTGGCCTGTGGGCCACAAGTTGGACATTCTTTTTTGCCATTTTAGTTAACAGACCCTGCATAGCCACTCAGTCCAAAAACTAAGATGCTATCTTTATACTGGTTTTGAGAGGGAATGGGGCTCAGTCTTCACATATGTCCCATTAACAAGTCTTTATGTATTCCATCCACTTCTTTCTTTTTTTGTGTATTTTATTATTTTAATGTATTTTGAGTCAAGGTCCCGCTAAGTTATGCAGGCTGCCTGTAGCCTTGAACTGGTGATTCTCTCACCTCCACCTCCTGATTCACTTGGATTACAGGCATGTGCCACCATGTGCAGCCATCCACTTTTTTCTCTTTCCCCTGTTACCACTCTGGTCCCTACCATCACCATCTATCACATAGACTCTAGCAAGTTCCTCCTATCTCCCTATTCCTATTCTTATCACTTCAGTTCATTTTCCATATAGCAACCAAGGACAGTATTTTTCTTATTTTCTAAACCTTACTTTTGTCCTGAAATAAAATACATATACAAAAAAGTGAATAAAACAAATGCTGAGCTCAATGAGTTAATATAAAACAAACATCCTTAGAATCACCTGGTACTTCAAGGTTTAGACTCTTATCAACATGTAAATCTTAAAGATGCTCTTTCCCAATCCAAAGTGGCTCCCTCTTTTCCTACAGATAACCAGTATCTTGACCTGTGTAGTGAAAAATTATTAGTATTTACTGATACTTTTTAGCATTTAACTATGTATCTGTCAACTGATATAAAATTATACAGTATATATTCTTTTAGCTCTGGCTTCTTTCATTCAATATTACATTTGTTACAATCATGAATATTGTTGGCTGTCACAGTGGATAATTTATTTCCACCCCTGTATAACATTCTGTAATATTCCATTATGTGTTTATGTCACAATTTATCCATTGCATTGTTCATGGAAATTTGAGTATTTCCAGTTTTGTACTATTGAAAATATTATTGTTTTTGACATTGGTATATGTGTCTCTTAGTAGACACTGCAGACATTTTTCTTGGGTACATATCAACCAAGAGAATTGCTGACTTAGATTATTTGTTCTTCAACCCTGATAAAAATGTTTTCCAAACTATTTTTCCAAAGTGATTTGTTTCCAAATTATTAGGATACTACAATGAATATTTTTCTATCTACCAACCATACATAGTCCCTCATTATAATAACATGCATTTTCTTATAATTGTCACTATGTGTTTACTTACTGTCATTCAACAGTTTGATGAACCATTTCGGGTTGAGAACATCACGATCCTTCAACCCTAAGCATTTCTGCATGCATCCCAAAAGAACAAAGATACTTTCCAACGTACCACATTTACTTACTTATTAAACAGAAAAATTTAATATAAGTAAAATACAATTAACTAATATAGTGCTGCCTAAACTCTAATGTACATACAAATCATTTAAGAATCACTAAGTCTGCAGTGGTGCTTGTGATTATGCTCATAGGTTTTTGTTGTTGTTGTTGTTGTTGTTGCTTTTTTTGTTTTTGTTTTTTATTTTCTTTGCAGTGCTAGTGATCAAACCCAGGGCTTTGCATATGCTAAGCAAGTGCTCTACCACTGAGCTAGACCCCTAGTTTATAGTCATAATTTAATAAGCTTACAGATGAGACCGATGTGGCTGATCCACAAACTATACTATGAGTCACAAGTATCTAATGTACATATTCAAATATTTCCAAAAGTAGTAATATTCCTTTTTTTTTTTTCATTATTAGAGGTGTTGAACCCAGGGTCTTGTACACGCAAGGCACACACCTACCACTGAGCTATAAACTTTCAGTTTCATTTGTATTTTTATTTTTAGATAAGGTCTCTTTAAGTTGTGCAAGGTGCCTCTGGCCTTGAACCTTTGAGCCTCCTGTATCAGCCTCCTGAGTCACTGGGATTACAGGCATGCATCACAACAGCACCCACCACAGTATTATCCTCTGTAGCATTATTTTTCTGAACAAGAATTAGTACCACTAACAAATCCAACTGTCAGTGGGTTTATGGGTGCTGTACCCCAACATAACCGGCTACCCTGAGGAGTTCTCCTTTTTGGGACCTCCACTCAGGAGAGATGCCGAGTCATTGGCTCTGTCACAAAAATGAATTTTAGGATGAGTCAGTAGGAGAGTGAAGCAGTTGGAAGTTTATTAGATAAAGAGTGAGAGGCAGCACACACTTCCAGAATGAAGCACAAGTGTTCAGAGAGAGAGGTGCGCTTGGGTGTCTCCACAATGGTATATGTATGATTTGGGGATTTTGAAGTTACTTCGCTCAATGGAGTGCCAAAGGATGTCTGGTATAGATTTACAGGTTTAAAAAAGAAGCATTTTTAAAATGCCTAGATTGGGATAGTTGAGGAAATTCTTACTATATCTAGCCTTAAGGAAATTACCTAGGTCTGTTAACTTTAATTACAGCTCATACTCTGCCTTGGTGACATTCTTAAGGAGGTACTGGTTTTTAGGCAGGCAGGTCTCACAGCAGCCTCCTGATTGTGTTGGATTTCTTGGCTGATAAAACTCAGACCAGTTTCCAGAATGAGAGAAGCCCTTTCCTTCCCATGTCTCCCCAGTTTTCCGTGTCTTTCTATCCTGCTTCACCACCTCTGTTGCATTTAGTTGTCATGGTCACCTTCATTACTGAAGGATATGTCACTGTGCTAACATATTTGGTTGCCAGTTATTTTCTCTCATCATTCTGAAGGTATTGTTTCATCACCCTCTTCTAACTTTTAAAAATCTATAGTTTTTCAGAGATAATGCTTTTAGTCTAAGCATTGCTCCTCTGAAAGAAATATATTTTCTCCCCATCTAGCTATTTTTGAGGTAATGTCTCTTTTTTTTCTGGTGGTTTCACTTTGATTTGTGTAGGTATTGATTTGTGTTTATTTATTTCACCATGGTTTTATTGGACTTTTTGAATCTATGTATTGAGGTCTTTCAGCAGTTTTGGAAAATTCTTGCCATTAGTATATCTTTTTCTTCTATTTTAAGCATATAGCTCCAACTGGGTCATCTTTCTCCTACCCACTCTTCTAAATTTTCCATTCTTTTGTCTCTCTGTGCCTTGTTATGGGTATTTCAACCCAACCTATGTTTGCATTCCCTGATTTTTTCTTTAGCTATATCTAAAACACTTTTAAATAGATCCACTTAGTTTATAAAGTTGCTCACTGCATTTTCACTTTGAGGATTTAGATTGATTCCTTTTCAAATCTGCTAGGTTCACTTCTCAGAGTTTCATGTTTTCTGCTGACATTTTAAATCTTGTCTTCTGTCTCTTTGAAGATGATAAGCAAAATTATCTTAACTTCCAGTGGCCCTTGTTGATCATGTAACCATTTTCTGCATTTCTATTGTTCACATTTATGTTTGTTTTTGAAATCTGCATGCACGTCATTCTCTGGTTTTATACCAGATGTTGTATTTTTCTAAATATTTGTGGGGCTGGGATTTAGCTCAGTGGGTAGAGCACTGCGCTGCAGTCTCTGAGGTCCCGAGTTCAATTCCCAGCACCACAAAAATGGGGGAAGTACTGGCAATCCACTCCCAAGGCAATCCCGAAATATCCAGCCATTGAAAACCCTATGAGGGTCGCTATGAGTCGGATACTGACTCAATAGCACCTAACAACAACAACAACAACAACAAATATTTGTGGAACTAATTGGGGCCTGGAATGATATTTCCTTGACAGAAAACCTTACTTTGTTGAAGCAAGGTGCCCATAGGAATTACAATAAGAATCACCTTGGAACAACCCTAAGGCCTAAAAGTTCCTGTCACTAAGAAGACTCAGAACTGATATTCAGTTTGTATAACAACTGATTTCTCTCAAGCAGTCCTTTGTCCTTGGGTGAAGTTCTACAGGAATTTTAGAGGAAACTATAAGACTTCAGGCAGGTCCATTCCAGTGGCCCTTCTGTCAAAATGCCTTCTCAACCCACTGGATGTATCTTCAATCAGATGATGCCTCCTGAACAAAAGCTGACCCCAAAAGCTTGGCTCTTCAAGATGCTCTTGTGGTAATTCCTCACCAACTTGTTACCTCATCACCCTCCAGTAGATTAGAATACAAAGGTTGCTGGATGTTTTGTCCTCAGTGAAATGACTAGTCTGAAATACCACATCTATCAGTTCTAAGAGTTGGAATCTAAAGAATCTTTTTAAACTACATGGATGGAATTTAAATCTGAAGTCCAAAAAACTAGGCATAAAATACAAAGAAACAGATTTTTTTTTTTTTTTTTTTTTTTGCAGTACTTGGGGCTGGACCCAGTGCCTTATGCACACTTTACTAAACTGCTCAGCTGTACTGCTAGCAACTTTTTTATGTTTATTTGTTTGTTTGTTTGTTTGTTTTATCTTGAGACAAGGTCTCATTGAGTTACTCAGGCTCTCGCTTCAAACCTGTGATCATCCTGCCTCAAACTCCCAAGTCACGGGGATGACAGGTATGTGCCCAACTAAGAAGTGGGTTTTTCAAAGTAGGTTTCAAAAGGCCAGTTTGACAACTTGCTACACAAAAGACAAAATGTGTTGAAGAAATGCAACAAAAAAAAATCAGCAGATTGTCAAGGAGAAAGAGTAAATCTCAAGACCAGGGAAATGGTTTATGAAACTATTGTGAGAATTTGAGTAATATACTCTGCTGTTAGGATGAAAACAAACAGAGCTTATATTGTGGAAATATCCAAAAATGACAGACAAGCTAAAGCATTTGATGGTGGTGGAGTCAAATATCTTTTCTGTGAAGGATGTAAGTAATAATTCATCCTCCAGTGATGGCATAAATCCTGGGGGCCAGCTATGGAAGCTATGGCTGAAATGTAAGCCTAGGGCCATGCTTAAAATTATCCTAGGGCAAAAGGTTTGCTTCTAAGGACAATGACATTCTAAAAGAGAGTCTGTGTGGAGTGGACTACCGAGACAAAAACAAATAGATGAAAAAAAGAAAAAACAGACACTGTAGGGGTCTCAGGAGGAACAAGTTAAAGAAGTATTGTCCAATGAAATTATCTGTGATCTGAGAACTTAGTCATGGAGCATCCAGAGAACCTACAAATGCCATTACAGAATTGGCTTTCTACATCTTTCAAGCTTAAGGAAAACAAAGGTGTTTTTGGATGCCAATCTTTCATGTTCCCCAACTCCTCTTATTTCCATGCACTACAACCCCGGAAAGGTCAGTAATAATATCTGCTAAGTAGGAAAACAAGTGAGCAAGAAAGAAAGGTGGGTCTGATTGCATTCTCCTCCTGGAAGGAAGGATTGCAAGTGAGGAGGGAGAAGTATTTCCATTAAATGAAGACAAAAATCTTGTTTAATATATAAGGATAGACATGCTGGTTTCCATATTGCATTTGTATTTTTGACTTAAGGAAAGCAAAGGGCTTTCTATTATGTATGAGTAACCAGAAGATTTGTGGGGTCCCTAAGGTGTTCATTCAGAGGGGGAGAAACAACTTTCAGGTGAATTAATTTTAGAAGGTCAATCATAGGTAAAAATATAGTAAAGTGCGTTTTGAATTTTTTTTTTATTTTTCTGGGTGAGGATAAATGACAGCAAAATTTCAGTAAAACATGACAGAAGGTGACAGTGGAGAAAGCTCAGTGGAGAAGGGATTGGAGTGAGGAAGCCCAGCAAAGCCCCTAGAGCAATAATCCCACCTGAGATAGTGAGAATATAGGGGACTTTCAGGCTCTAGGTCACCTGGAGGTAAGACATGCTTAAGTCACCCCAAGAAGAACTATGGGATATTAAAGGACAAATTAGTCAAAAACCCTCTATACTTATTCTCCCTCAATAGTTTACTCTTGGTGTTGCTTCCAATTAATTGTCAACACTGTTAATTCACTTTACTACTTGATAAATTGGGAAGATAATACCTGAAGTATAAATGTGATAAAATATACAATGATGTGTGAGCTTATCATAATTGAAATGAATGATCATTAAGTTACCTAAGATAATGAATGAATGAATGAATGAATGAATGAAATGTATGCCCATCTCCACAGTAGACAGGGATAGGCTCTACATCTCTAAAACATCATCCAGATGCTTCACTGTAGCTGAACGTTCCTAAATAATATTTCTATGTGGGAGTGATGGTGGTGGTGTATATTTAAATATTAAATAGATGGTTTTATGCCTCAAGGACTAGTCTAGAGAATCTACCTATCCTGGCACAAATCTGTAGGGGTGAGTGGTCCTGCTTGCTATTCAGTTTGGTATTTACCAGCAAGCATTCAGTCAGAACCCTGAGCTAAAGGCTGCTGGCAAACCTTCCCATGACGGTTGAGTTGAAATGAATAGCAAGGCAATGTCAGCTGCTGCCTTTCATTAGATTCCCTTTGACTGAGTGGAATATTAAAACAAGGCCACCTGATAGAGTCATCTTGGATTCCTGCAGGAGGAGACTGAAGATGCTGGAAGCAAAATGAGGTACAGGTGGGATAGCATAATAAGTTCTGCAATTTACAAGTGTTAATATGAAAACTCAGATTGTTAACCTCACTGGAAAGAATCTATAGGCTATTTATCTACTCAAAGTGACCTTGTAATCTATCAGTCATTAAAATGATAGCAAAGAACATGAATGCCACCCTGTGGCTACCAGAAGAAATTATGCTTAATATAAAATAATTTTACATAATTAAAGGGTAATGGGAATGTGGTTAAGAAATCATGCAGATACCAAGAGAAAGAGGGACAGCTCAGCTAATCAGTTAACACTGCTAATACAAGATTCAAGAAGGTATTATCCAAAATATTAAAGAAGAAAACTCTCTAATTTCTCTTCTAAAAAGGTAGTACAAAAATAGGGTTTTTTTTTTTTATTATAGTTACACAGAGCATTAGAGACAGACATGAATAGATCACTGGTAATAATATCAAAATCAAATGCAGAGGAGTAAAGGTAAGTTGTATGGTATTCTTGTCACTAAACATCACAAGATCAGATGAGACCCTGACTTTTACACAAAGATATTTACTCTTGCATGCCCACTTATTCCTCCTTACACAAAAATATGCTTATTCCAACTTACATATGAGGTGTGATCAAAAGATACAGTGAATGTTAAAAAAATCTTTACAGTAAATGACATATCACCATTAATCTTCCTCAAAATATTTCCCCTAGCTTCAAACACACTTGTCTGCTCATTCTTGCCACGTTCTGAAGCAGTGCTGGAAGCCCTGTTTTTTAAGTGCTTTTAATTGCTTTGTCATGGCGGCCTCAATGTCCTGAATCTATTCAAAACATTTGCCTTTCATGGTGCCAGATCCAATAAAGAAGGTGGATGAGGACATACCAAAATGTTTTTATTGGACAGAAATTGCATACCAGAAGTAGTGTGTGACACAAAGCATTATCAAGATGGAGGATGAAACTAAAGACAATTTTGATAACTTCAGTTTTTACTCAGAACTAGATCTTCTATCATGCTATTAGCTTTCAAAAGAATTAGTGCCCCAAAGGGACTATAAAGCAGAAACAATGAGCTATTTCAATAGTCCAGCAGATGACAGTGGTGGCTTAGGCCAAGGCAGTAGTGACAAATGTCATAAAAATGATCAGATTTTAGACAGATAATAAATATAGACTCAAAATCTTTTATAGCCAGGTGCCAAAGTACACACCTGTAATCCCAGCAACTCAGGTGCCTGAAGGATGATTGTGAGTTCAAGGCCTTTGGCAACCTGCACAAACTAGGACCTTGTCTCAAAACAAAGAATAAAAATGGGGCTAGGGGTGCAGCTCAGTGGTAGAGCATTTGCCCAGCATGAGCAAGGCCCCAGGTTCAACCATCTAGTATTGCCAAAAATGAAAGGAAAGGAAAGGAAAGGAAGGAAGGAAGTTGGGTGAAAGAAAGAGAAAAAACATTTACAATTAGGTTCAATATAACATGTAAAGAAAGCTAGAAGAAAATAATTTGAAGTTGCTAATATTTGAGAAGAAAATACTAATTATACTGATTTTGTTAATACAGGTCATATATTGTGTCCCATAAATAAGTATAAATATTACGTGTGGATTAAAAAATAAAATTAAAAAACAGTGCTTTAATTAATCTCTCTGTATTATTAGAGGGAGGGGGTTACTGGAACTAATCCCCCATGGATACTAAGGGACTATTCTATTTAAAGACTGAGATTGATTGAGGTCACCTAGGGACAATCCATGGGTAGGCTTCGGACATCCATACATAAATGGCTCAGCACAGTTGTCAGGCTTTAAACCATCCAGGGCATCATTAGCCTTTGAATCCCAGCTTCAGAATTTCTGTACCTGGGCCTCTTGTAAGCAAGAAAGAGGCCAGTTCCAAAGCTGCATTTCCACCAGTGTGTCTGTAACAACACTCCTCCCACACAATGGCCTTATTGTCACACCACAAGCTTCTTCATGCAGAAGACAGGGAGAAGTAGGCTGACTTCTTAATATCAAGATCTGAAGAGAAGAAATCTCACACATTTCATCCTGGATCACCATAGTAACCTAGGCTTTGAATTTATTTAATCCACGTGCAAATTCTTCCTCCAAGGTGACTGAAATCAATGTAAGAGAAGAAATATTAGGCCAGTAAAGGCCAGTGGAATATTTTAGTTTTAATATCAATGTTTCAAACTTCAAGAGAAGAGAGTGAAGGCTGGTGTAGATTTCTATTTTATTTCACTTAGAAAGACTAGAAATTTCTAAATGGAAAAACAGAGGGTAACCTGGAGATTAACAGGCAGCAAACTTGAAATAGAAGAGGGCAACTACATGATAATATGGCCAGAGACATGTGGACTTTGTTCCCATGTATAGACACCAAGCATGCTTGGCTGTTTTCCTAGTCTGTTGTTATTGTTAGGTGCCATTGAGTTGGGTCCAACTCATAGAAACTCCATGTACAATAGATGAAACACTCCCTAACACTGTGCCATGCCTAAATGGCAGGTTGTCTTAGTAGCGTGCTGTTATCTCCAGATAGCTCTCATCATTTGTTCATAAGTCATTGATGTGTTCAGCCAAATTCTTCCTTTTGCCCTTTTATAAGTTCATTCAAGCAGCATAATCTACAGCTCATGGAAGGTCATTTTGAAGAATCTGCCTTGGCTGTCAGATCTGATATGAATGTTGGTTCTACCCTTTTTAATTGAATGATATGTTGTTGTTAGGTGCTGTCGAGTTGGCATCTGACTCATAGCAACCCTATGTACAACAGGCGAAACACCATTGCCATGCTTCTGTGCTATTCATAGGCTTTTCGATAACTGATTGTTTTTTGGGAATGGGTTGCCAGGTCCTTCTCCCAAGCCTACAGCACCTGGTGTTCCCAGGCAGTCTCCTATCCAATTACTAACCAGGTCCCGCCCTGCTTAGCTTCCGAGATCTGATGGTATCAGATGCCACAGTGGTACTGCTGTAGGCAACTGAGTGATATAGGGCTTCATAATTAACCTCCTAAATTTAGATTTTTTCCAACCTGCAAAATGGAGTACTAATGGTATTTATCTTCCAAGAATTTTGTAATGATAAATGAGATAAGCATGTTGATCTTTTAGTAAAGAACCTGCCACACATAAAGTAATCAATGTTTGCTTTCATTTTTCCAATCATAAGTGCTCTATGTGCAGGTAATGTCTATGAGTGAAAAGACTCCAACAATCTTCAAAGCATGATCAACTAGACATAAATGGATCACTCAATTCTTCCATCTTATTGCCCTCCATATGCCTTTCTTTATGATATGGGGTGAATTCACCTCTTGTGGAGGGAATGACTGACTGTTTCTGGCAAACCATTGCTGCCTTTATAAAAATTATAACTGACAATCAGAACCTATGCCACAATTTCAGAGGCCCTTCCCTCTTATTGGCACAGTTTCACTGAGGTAACTAGATATACCTACTCCCCTAGACATTCCAATACTACACTCTAATGTGAATTTTTAATCTAGTTGTTGTTGTTGTTGTTGTTCTTGTTCTTGTTCTTGTTCTTGTTGGGTGCCATCAAGTTGGATCCAATTCATAGCGACCCTCATAGGGTTTTCAATGGCTGATTGTGTCAGGATTGCCTTAGAAGTAGATTGCCAGGTCCTCTTCCCGAATCTAGTTTTTAGAAAAATATAATTAATAACAAGCATATAATATATATATATGTATATGTGTGTATGTATGTGTATATATATATGTATGTACATATGTTTAACATATATATGTTAAATGTAGAGATTACAAATCACAGTTTAAAAATCACCAACTTCTGCTTTCATCATTCATGAGAATAGATATAATACTTGGAATAAGTAATAAAATTAGATTCAGAGACTGAGAGGCCATAATATCCAAGGTTGGGGCTTCCCTACTTTCAGCAGATACTTCTCAATAGTTAAAACTTTGTTTCTTAAGAAAAGAAATTGACTCTCCTGAGAAAATGCTTTGTGATCTTCCCATTACCCCCTTCTCTTTTTGCCATCTGGCATAGGTCATAATCTCCTCCTCCTTTCTCCATCCTTTTCTCCTTATTCCTAGGAATGGTCTACATAGCTTTCCCTTTCCCCAGCACTGAAATGCCACAATCACCTCCACCTGCAAAATGGAGATACAAAATTTATGCACAACTGTATCATATATATCAAATTCTTGAGTGGTATCATCTGATGAAAAATCACTCTAGGCTGCAGAACAAAAGGAAAACTTGATCATTGCATAATTTCAATTAACAGGAAAATATAATGATACTATTTCTATTTAGGGAAGCAGGGTTGGTATGGTTTGATTTACATATTTGCAGCTAAACATATATGCAGAAAAACAATCAGTTGAGATATGAGGCTGGATGATAATGAAAGTACAGCTATCTGGACATTTTGGTGCTATAAACATAGCAACAGCATATGGTTCAATCTAACAGAACATTATGTTATTTGACTAAGAATATTACCTCTGGAAGGATAAAAATGTACCAAGTGCTGGAACATTGAATTAATATTTGCCATCACAAAAAGGCACTGGAGGCAACTAGTGTCATTCAGAGGAATCCAGTGTTTTTCAAATACCTAACCATAATGCAAATCAATGGTGGAAAAGTTCCTCCTCATTTAGCGTCCACTTCATGGCACAAAAGTTGGTGTGTTAGTGTATATAATTAGAGAGTGAGAAATAGGAAGGAAATTGTTGTAGAGATATAAAAGTTGTGAAAATAAAAGGGATGGTACATAATAGTTTGGAGGACAGTAAAAGGGATGTTGACTCACCAAGCCCACATGCAGTTAGTAGTTATAATCACCAACTAAAAGAAATCTCCCACTTTTTTAGAACTCATACACTTCTCAGTTCTTCTCTTTCCAGATTCAAAATATATACTGTTAAAGCACCAGTCTTACATGATTGTCACTTTTTTCTCTTTGAAAACTGTTCATGGGAAGTAGATCTCAGCCCTGTTACAAGAATGTAGGGGGTAAAAAATTTCAAACTTGGCTTTGAGTCAGGAAGAAAAGAAAATCAATGGGCCAAAATGAAAAGGAGAACCAGGAGGCTGAGTTCAAAGGGCCATATGATGGGCCATGCTGTTTCTCACTCATAGGGATGGCCAAGATGTTTATGTACCATATGTGGGCCCTGTTATTATATTATTTAAACTCATTCAGAAGCTGAGGATTAAATTAAGGCAAGGAATTTCTATGAGATGTTTCCATTTTTAAAGCATATTCTGAATCATTTCTCTATTGACTTCATGAAATGGATAGGAAAGGCAATGTTATTCCCATGAGCAGGTAAGAAAGGTATTTTATATCCATACACCCCTTAGATACTATTATCCAAAGAGCATAGATCTGTGGTTTCACTCTGGAGCTGATATCCTTAAGGTTGTTCATTTTCCTATTAAACATGTAAAAAGGGTTTTAACCTGGGGGTTAAATATGCTTTAAAACCTAATTATAAATGAAGATTACAATGTACTTACCTTATCCAAAGGAAACAAAATACAAATAAGTTGCCCTAAAGGTTAATGGGAAAATAAATTATTATCTTGATTCTTTTACTTTTTTACAACATTTCAATTCAAACCTAAATTTAATATTGGACTAGCTTTAAGTATGGAGAGGTTTGTTGAAAAATGCAGTGTGGTCATCTCTGAATTATTCTTATTTATGGAATGAACCAAAGAAACAAAAACTTTAAAATAGTAGATCATCTTAAAATATTTTCTTGTCATTAAGGTCAGAATATGGATAAATGTAGTATGATTTGGAGCAACACAAACTATTTCATGAAACCTGGGGGTGGCAAACACTGCAAACCATCAATTAAGTGCAAATTTATGCATCAGGTTAGCTAGTAGTCATCTGCACTCTAAGTAAGAATTTGGGAGAATGAGCCATAGGAATAATAGCTTTTGATGAAGCAATACTGAATTCAAGGGAAATACTCTTTTCTTAGTGCTTCTGAACAGCATGAAATTATGAGGTAAGGGAAGAGAATATGCTAATATCAATCTTTTCTCATAATCTTTTGCCTGGATATGATACTATATTGAAATTTATAAGTGCCATTTTTCTAAGTTATTTATAAAGCATATTTATTCGTCCTTTTGTTCAATATTTTTGAGCACCAACTATTTTCTGTGCACAGTGCAAGAGCTTAAGAGGGAAATCATTCATTAATTCAAAGCTACTCTTGTCAAAAAGCTTAGACTGTGGTGATATATAAACTTACTGTAAAATAATATACATGCTCTGAACCACATGTAGTAGAAGTATCATCAGGACAATTAAACATTAAAAATTAACTGTAAACATACCAAACAATAAGACATTAGTTAAATAGGTTATTGTATATGTTTATAACATATGATGAAATCACTTAAAAATAAGTCCTCAAATTCTATTTAAGAACATAAAAATTATTCACAGCAGATCAAATGAAAAATCAGGCTTACAATACTATATTAGTTACACCTCAATGCTTAGTGGCTTAAAGTAACAATATATTATATCATAATTTTTGGTTGGCTATGGAGTCTTTCTACTGGATTCTCCTGGGAGTTACTCATGCAGCACTGGTATACCATGTGACTACCAGATCACTTAGGGCCTGGTTCAACAGGACTCTCCATGAAAGTGGTCTTTTAGCTTCAAGGAAGCTATACAGGGAGCTCATCAAGCCTTCTATTTCCTTTATATTTTCTGATGTCCTATTGACTAAAGCAAGTCAAATTGACCAAAGCAAAGAGCCAATGTGAGAAAGGACTTTCCTAGGCCATGTGTACACCTGGAAGGATGACTCATTGGGAGCCATGGTTATATACTCTCTACTACAAATTATATGCTCATTATATTCTAGCACATACATTTTCATACACACAGTATGAAAGAGATATACTGAAAAATGAATCTATCTTTGGAAAGGAGAAAAGTGAAATTATAAGCACTTTTTTTCTTTTTTTATAGAGGTACTTAAAAAATATCTACAATGAGTATAAGTTGTCTGTTTCTATTAAAGATTCAACTAACATTAGTTCAAATAAAATTTTCCATTGCTATATCCTACCTAATAATGCAGAATTGGCTCAATTATTAAAATGTCTAAACAGTGCACACTTTATAGTAGAAGTACCACTTGGAGACCTTGGACACTCCTTCATTCTTCTGAAAGGAAATCTGCAACACTGCCATTGCTATTTTTTCACTGCTTTGCTGAACTTCACCCATCCATTTAGTTTTAAAGAGCTGATATGAGTCATGTGTCATTCATCAAAAATTACAGTAATATTAGCATGCTTTCAGACACTAATTAAATACACACAGTTGTAGCAAAATCAAGCTAAACTCATGAAGGTCACCTTGTTCTTCAGTGACATTCTCATCTCTAAAGCATTGCTAATGCAGTTCTTTCTTCTGGATTGTCCTCACCCCTTCTGTGGTCAGTCATTTCCTCAAGGACCACTTTGTTCTAAAGCTTTATTTAGCTAGTTCAGCCCACACTGATATCTGCTGTTTGCAGTTGGTTTGGTTACCTGGTTCTATTTCATACTGCTATTTAATGGCTTAACTTATGTGTGTGCAGGTCCTCAATGAACACAGTGTGTACGCAAATATTTGAAATGTCCCAGGGAGCTCTGAGCTATGTGCACAGATCATGAACAAAAAACTTTATAAGCGCCTTCAAATTGTTATTAGGTGAGCATTTGGATGTTCAAAGATAAAGACTGATCCCAACTTACTTCCTTGGCCTTGTGACAGGAGAAAAAGGAGTGTGTGTTTCCTGGTCACTAGCACTCAGCATTTCTCCCAAGTAATGCACCACTTTTTGGTTAGGGAATCTCCTTCCAAGTGAAACGGCTAGCGTTTGAGTAGATGTGCACTTGCTTTAGAGATCTGTGAAGGACATGTGCAAGAAGGCATTTCAGTAAATGAAAAACTATCTCTGCGGTGGTATCTGTCTCTCACTTGTCAGAAACCAAATGAACTCAGTTGGAAGACCTTCTCTTTCCCTCTGCCTCCTTCCATCTGGAGATGAGAGAAGATGGTTTTGGAAGAGCAAAAATTTACACATTAATATTTCCTGGAGCCAGGGCGGAGGCAGACAACGCTTGTTGCATTATGAAGATATAAGGAAATGGGTTTGTTTCAAAAGCAATAAAAGTTTCCTTTATAGTCTTTTTTTATGCTGCTTGTTTAAGTAAGAATATTTCCTAGCTTTTTGCAGATGATAAAATAGGTGAAAAGAAATGTTTACCTAATAAAATCCATGCTATTAAACATACTGCATCATAATTTTCTTCCATCAGCATCTCAAATGGGATTTAGGGGCCTTGTTTCTTTTTTTGTTTTTACAAAGCTCTGATGCTTCTCAGGGTTTAGTGTCCCTATCTGCCTCCTGATCCTACCATAGGCACATGGTGGTGACACTCCACAGTCTCCTGAAGACGGCTTACCCATGAGTTTGCCAGGTTTAAGAGGAGAGCCTGATTCCAATTAACTTGTGAGGTAGACAAAGTTGTCTGCAGTGTTTCAGGCTCTGATGTCTAGAATATTCCCTTTGTGATTCCCAGGCCAGCCAGTCTCCACACTTTCCTTCTCCCTTCAATACTAAACAGGGATGCCTAGAGCATACAGAGAATGCTGACCAACAAAGCTTCCTGCATGTCCTAACCATCATTTCCAAGAACAGCAATGACAGTCTTTCTGACATCCATATAATTGAGGCACAGAGGGGTCTCTTACCATACCTACAAGTTAATTTTGGTCTGGGAGGAATGAACCTAGTCTGAGAGTCACATTCCCTCTAGCTGTTCATTCTATGCATTAACCATATCCATGCACTGTAGAGAAAGCCCAGTTCCTATGATCAGATGCTTGCAGTCAAAGCCTGGTTCTACTGCTCTCTAACGGGGTAATCCTAGGCAAATTATGTTCTTTCTTTGTACATGAATCTGTTTAAGATCTATAAAGCAGGAAAAAATAACCAAACCCACCTCATGAGCTTTTTGTGAGGATTAAATGATTTAATTCATGAAAAGCACTTTAATGTTTTTCACATTGCAAGAAGTCAATGGATATTATAATATTTGTATTCATTTCTTAAGTTGCTTAAGACAGCCCCCCTTAGCTAAAGTCTCTCCTATAGTAGCTAACTTAGAGGACTTTATTCCTGTCATGACCAGAGATAGTTGAACCAGGCAAAGAAATAAGAATAGAACTTAAAAGGAAACTATAAGACTTTAACTAATAAAGTAAAAATATGTAGAAGCATAGAACTGATAAGTCATAGTTTAATTTATGGTTATCAAAAATGAAAATATCAATGAGAATAACAGAGAGTTCAAACTTACACACACACACACACACACACACACACACACACACACACACACACACAACAATGAATTCAGACAACTAAAGCTTTGTTCCTACCTTAATGTGGCTTTCTTATTCCCCTTTCCCCTTTAGGACAAATGCACTAAAACCAAATTCATGAGTAAAAAACAATAATAACAATAAAATCACAACACTTTGTGAGCACTTAGTCTGTGTACTAAGCACTTTACCTACATCAGTTCATTTAATATTCACAAGGATTGTATGGCAAGCATAATATTATTATCCTCATTTATGGATAAATTGGTAAAGTGTTTAGTCATTGCCCAAGGGCTTATAGCTGGTAATGGGCAGAGCAGATATTCCAGCCAAGAGTGCTGCCTCAAAAATACAAGATCCTAACCATTTTACCTTACAGCATATGTGTAGGCTTAGGGAGTTTCCAAACTCATTATGATTAGTGTAAAATGCTGCTTGATGTAAAAATTTCTTCCTGAGGAGAAATGTCAGATGTTCAAAGGGTCTAATGTTGAGCTTTCCTGTAAGAAGCTCTGTAATCTTTTCTGAACATAGACTCCTGTCACATCTGCCCCACTGGCTCCCTAAGCCTGTCTAAACATGTCTGAGCCTCAGTAGAGGATCAGTTCAGCCCCACTTTCCACTAGTGGCAGAGCCAGGCCATAGGTTTAGTTGTGTTAAGCAAACTCAAGAAACAAGATCATGTGCCTCTCATTTTCCCATCTTGAAAGACTTCTGATCTGAATCTTTTCGGATTATTGAAGGGGGGGTGAGGGCATGAAAAACAAAATGATCCAATTCATGAGATGGAAAGAAGACTAGAAGCCCAGTTGTTAGAAGCTGCCTGTCTGAAAGCCTAGGGCAAGAGCATCTTTCCCCACCTGTGTCTGCTCAGGCAGCCCCATGGGGTGAACTTAGAATGCTGCAGCTGTGTAGATTTTCATCTCTGATAAAACTTCGCCTGAGAGGTATTTGCTGATGATTGTCAACAATCAAATGAATTATAGATGATGTTAGTAAACAAAATGCTGCCTTGATGAATGATGAGCTGGCTCTACTCTGACATGACTGCTAAGTCATTCAAAGCACTGATTAAACCCATTACTGTAAAATAATCACCATCCATTACCTTTAATGTCGTGAACTGACAACCTAGTTAAGGCAGCTGATGGTGTCAGCAAAGTGATTTGTTGTACTGCATGTCCATCGACAATAAATCACTTCGATAAATCAATGAACAGTAGCAATAAAACAATATATTTTCATATTTCTTGACATTCAATTACAGAGTGTGTATACTGACTTATTCTTAAACACAAACATTGATATGGAAGGACTCAGCATTCACCAGCAACGAACAGGATCAATTCTATTTTAGCCCAGACTGGAGGAGGCTTGTATAATTATGTTTGTGTGCATATGTATGTCTGTTTGTGCTCATGTGCCCACCTCAGCTACTTACTTGGCTGGGGCTGCTGAGATAACACATTACACAACATAATGATGATACACAAGATATTGCTTGTCTTGAACTTAGATAAGGAAAGGCAATAACATACAGAATACAGAGCAGTGGGCCCGGACTTAGGAGGCCTCTGAACCTGGTTTTTAACCAGACATATGACGTTGTACAAGTCACTTACAACCTTTTGAGGATTTAGTTTCTTCATCTCTAAAGTGAGGATAATACCTGCTTTCCACAGAGATTGACTCTAGCAATCAACTGAGACTACATATGGGAATCCTTTACAAAATATAGCAACTTCTTCAAGACTTAGTTTTCATTTTTCTCATTCTGAGGCCACTATTAGCTCTCAAACTCTCTCATTTTAAATTCCAAGAGCCCTCTCCAGTTGTAGAGGTCATGAAACAATTAAATCTTAACTAACTTAACTTTTGTACAATAATATTTTATGCGTTGAATCATTCCAGATTCACTGGCATATTATCTAGCACTTACTTTGAGCCAAGCAATAAGCTAGGCCCTGAGAAGACAATAGAGAAAAAAATAGTTTACCATTTCATGGTGAAAACAGGAAAGCAACAACAACAAGGAAAAACAATACCAAGAAACTAACAAAATCTGTGCAAAAAAAATCATCATTTGGACTTTGTTGTTCTTAGGTGACATTGAGTTGGTATCTGTTTCATAGCAACCCTGTCTACAGCAGGTGGAACAGTATTGTCAGTGCTTCTCTGCTATTCATAGGATTTTAAATGGCAGGTTGATTTTTGGGAGGGGGTTTCCAGGTCCTTCTCCCAAGCCTACAGTATCTGGTGTCCCCAGGTGGTTTCCCATCCAAGTACTAACCAGGCTCAACCCTGCTTAACTTCTGAGATCTGACGGGATCGGAAGCCACAGTGCTACAGCTGCAGGCATTGAGACCTTAGTTTCTCCAAAATACATAAATATATTTTCTTCTAGCCATTGCGATAGATAATTTAAAACTTATATTGCCCATTCTGAATCTTCAACTCAGTTTCACAAATATTTTTCAGGTTGTTTATATAAGTATGCTTCAGGCCCTCTAATGGTGGTACTTTCTAATAGAGAGGGGAAAATAAGTATGCCAATACTTATTTTGAGGAAGAATTGTAGAAAGCAATAAAAAAGTTTTTATGATTAGAAGAAAGAGAAATTACATTTGATTGGACAGATAAAAAGAAGTACTTAGAACTTAACATTACACATAGTTCTGGAAGGATGAGTAAAATGTCAATAAGGAAAATGAGGTGGTAAGGAATGGAAGAATTGATCCTTCAGAGAAGGATGTTCATAATGGAGAGATACACAAAGGCAAAGGTATGGGAAAGCACAATATATTGTGAGTATTGATGCATTTACAAGCTTTGGTTGATGCTTTAGTTTAGAGAGGGTTGTTGTTGTTGTTGTTAGGTGCCATCGAGTCGGTATCCAACTCATAGCGACCCTCTGTACAACAGGGGAAACACTATTGTCAGTACTTCTCTGCTGCTCATAGGGTTTTCAATGGCAGATTGATTTTTTTTTTTGGGGGGGGAGGGGGTTGCCAGGTCCTTCTCCCAAGCCTACATCTTTTGGTGTTCCCAGGCAGTCTCCCATCCAGGTATTAACCAGGCCCGACCCTGCTTAGCTTCCGAGATCTGATGGGATTGGATGCCACAGGGCTACCGCTGTAGGCATTAGAGAGGCTAGGTTATGCGTAATAACTAACTTCAAAATCCCAGTGGCTAAACAAAACAACATATCAACACATCAAGGGTTTATTTCTTTCTCATGCCACATATTCATCATAGATCAGTAGGGAACTCAGAGTTTATTACCACTTTGTAGCTGAATGATCTGAAATGCACAACTTTCCTTGCTGCCTCAGAAGGAGAATAAAGAAGCATGGAGAACCTACACCTGTTCTCCTGTGCTCTGGCACAGGAGTTACACATGTCTTTTCTGCTAACAGCTAATTAACCAGAGCTAGCCATATGGCCTACCCAGCTGTAAGGACCTAGGTAATAGAAGGGAAAGCAGATGATTCGATGAGCATTACAAACTCTTTCTTGGTTGGACATGTGCAATGGAAGTGGAAAATGGGAAATGTCATCCATTTCTCATCATGAATGTCAGGATGAGGAATTTGCACTTCCCTTAATAGGAACTGGGGTAACATTGAAAGAACAAAATCAGGGGTGTAGTTGATCTGATGGGGTATAGTTATAATCCAGCTGTTTACCAGGTTTCCTGAAGGATGTCTCCTTCATACATTGAGAGGGAATTGAAAGAATAATGTGGTGCCTTTCTCAGAGAACGGGGATAATTAAATACTAAAATGGTGTTGTGGTCACGATAAAGGAAAGAAGATGACTTAAGTGAGCAGATTATGAAGGTAAACTCTATTAAATGTGGCTACTAAGTGAATGGCCCCATGTGTCTGTCAGCTTGTTGTACTATGGGGGCTTGTGTGTTGCTGTGATGCTGAAAGCCATGCCACTAATATTTCAGATCCCAGCAGGGCCACCTATGATAGACAGGTTTCACCTGAGCTTCTAGACTAAGACAGACTAGAGAGAAGGACCTTGTAGCCCACTCCCAAAAGAATTAGCAATTGAAAACCCTATGAATAACAGAACCACTGTCAAATATAGTGTCAGAAAATGAGCTCCCCAGTCTGGAAAGCATTCAAGAAACTACCAGGGAAGGGTTACCTCCTCAAAGTAGAGTCAATCTTAATGACAGGAACGGAGTAAAACCCCTAGGACCTCCTTTTGCCAATGTGAGACAACTCAAAATGAGATGAAACATAGTGGCCACAACATTGGGTTCAGATATAAAATGATGTGTACATAGGACAATGTTGGCTAATGTTTCATTCTGTTATACATATGATCAATACAAGTCAAATCCAACCCAACAGAACCCAATAACAAAAACTGATTGAATGTGGGATCTGATGGTTGGAGAATATAGTAAACAGAGATCCAATGGCTTGAGTCATAGTATGTTATTGTACAGAAGGTCCAGAGAAGCCACTCCGGACACTCTCTATCTAGGAAGTAATAGTTACATTACAAGAATCAGTGTTGAGCTGAAGCACAGCAAAAACAGCAGAAACCAAACAAATGTGTCAGATCTAGTGTAGCCTGAAATCCATTCAAGTTTTCTCTAAAGTTTTTAATAGGCCACTCATGTATTTATTTCTTTACCAATATGAACACCACACAAGACAGTCCTAAAATGACACTATGTGTCTTATATATCAACAAACAAGTACCAGGTGCAGTGGCGCATGCCTGTAACCCCAGCAGCTCGGGAGGCAGAAGTGGGAGGATCTCAAGTTCGAGACCAGAGGCAGTCTGTAATTTAGTGAGACCCTGTCTCAAAAAAAAAAAAAAGTAAAAAAAAAGTGGGCTGGGGGTTCAGCTCAATGGTCCAGCACTTGCAAAGCATGCAGGCATGAGACCCTGGGTTCAACCCTGGGTATCAACAAACATGGTAGCTTTCAAAGTTCACAGTTCATTGGTATCTTATCACCCACAAATAACCACTATTAATTATTAGGTAACAGTCTTCCTAAATTTGGTTTGTTTGCTTATTTGTGACAAAGTCTCACTATGTCACCCAGGCTGAACTGGGACTCATTAAGTAGCCCTGACTGGCCTCAACCTCAGGTTCTTCCTGCCTCAGTCTCCTGAATTCTGGGATTACAGGTGTGTGCCACTATGCCCAGCTCTGAAGCTATTATTTAGAGTGTAGGAGAATCAGAGTGTCTGTATTCTAGCTTTTGCCCTAACTAGTTTTCAGCCCTCAGTAGAATTATTTCATGACTCTAGATTTTAATTTGCTCTTGCAATACGTGTTGTTTGCTACAAAGTCATCTCTTTACACTCTTTCCTGGTCATTCTCTCTAAATTTCAGTTGCCACTATCAATGTTGCATACACTTTATTTTTATTCTCTTTAGTCATTGTTGCCCTCTAATATATGTTTTCCATTTTATTCTTGTTATAGTCTGTCTCTCCACTGGGAGGTAAGTTTGTGACAATGAAGACACTTTTTTTGTTCATACTCAGTACATAGAGGTCACTCGAAAAATGTTCGTAATAATAAAAATATTATTTACTATAAAAAGAGCTTGTAATTTGACTTGGGCAGTTGGATTCAGGAGTTGTTTCTGAAATGCTTCCTGAACTCCAAGCATATTTTCCTGACCATAAGTATATTTCTGCATCAATGTTTTAAATATGTGTGATATTCTGATATAGATGTCCTTTAAATTTACATTACCATTTCCTATTTCCTTAAGATATTTGGATTATCTTTTCAACTAGGTTCCATACTATAATGAATAGTTTTGTATATATAATTTTGCATTTGTCTCCAGCACTCTGTTCCTAAAAGAAGAATTTGTGGGTAAAACTGTGAACATTTTAACAGCTTTTGAAATTAAATTATTTTTTGGAAAATTATCTTCTAAAAGGGCACTATCAATTTATATCCCTCTTAAATGGAGATAGCCTAAGAGTGATCAATAAGACTATGCCCTCTTACATAGATGCTATATCCAAACCATAGGTCACCTATCTCTGCTTAAAGGTGCTAGGAACAGTGGAATACTCCTTTCATATCATTTGAGATTATAAGACAGACCTAGGGAGGAAAACCAGAGTTTTCAAAGATAAGGTCTCCTAAAACAAGTGTCTACAGGGTAGTCTTAGATACATTTAGAAATTCCCTCTGCAACTTTCTCCAGAAAGACCTGCATTGCTGTATGGATTCTATCAATGTTTCTGCAGAGATAATGCTTATGGGGCTTGGGGAATTCTTCCATGAACCTTAACCTGAAGACTAAATTTGGTGGAGGCAAATAAAAAAATGGAGCCCGAAAAATAGTGTCACAAGTCCCATTTGCTTTATTAACAAATTTAAAGAAGTTATGAAATCTTCTGGGTCTTAGTGTCTACATTTGAAAATAGGTTAAAATAACATAACAATTTATATCATAGAGACAGTCTAATGATTAATGTGAGAATGAACACAAAGTATAAAATGGGATCTGGCACATAGAATATACTAAATGAAATTTAACCATTTTTATTTTAATGTATAAGGTTGTCTTTCCCCCATATCCTCATCAACACTGGATATTATTCTTATATAATCACAGAGTCAAAAAATATCATTTATTATCGATTGAATTAGTATTCATTTGATCAGCAGTGGCAATGAATACTATTTCTTATTGTTATTTCATTTTTTCTATTGGAATTATCATCTCTTGCCTATAAGATTTCTTTAAATATTAAGGTAATTAATCTCTTATCTATACCTTATAGATTTTGTTGTTGTTGTTAGGTGTTGTCAAGTAGGGTCCAACTCATAGAGACCTCATGGGGTTTTCAATGACTGATTGCTTCAGAAGTGGATTGCCATGTCCTTCTCCTATTTATAGATAATAGGGGATATATATTAATATTAAGGAAATCAATTTCTTATGTGCATTACAAGTGCTTTTCTAGACTATGACTTGCCTTTTTATTGTGTCTGTGAGTTTGCCTTAGCAATGTAAATTTTTTGTGCTATTAAATCAGTACTCTCCTTATGAACTGTTTGGAAGGATGTGCCCAAGCTGTCTCTTTTACCAAGTATAATATAATTATTTAATTATTTCTTCTAATGCACTCAAGCTTATGTTATTTATATTTAAAACTTCAGACCATCTGGAATTTATTTTGGTTTAAAGTATGCAGTAAGGATCTAGAATTTTTTTCAAATGCTAATTCAACTGATTGTGTTGTCTGCTCATATGTCTATTCTTTGTTTTGTTTAACTGATAAGCTAAGAAAGAACAAAAGGTATCAAGGCTAACAAGTTAACCAGGTTAATTGACTCTAGATCATTATTTTATACAACCATTTCATTCATAGGCTCTGACCTATCTTCTTTAAATTTGTTAATAAAGCAAATGGGACTTGTGACACTATTTTTTGGACTCCATTTTTTTTTTTATTCGCCTCCACCAAACTTGGTCTTCAGGTTAAGGTTCATGGAAAAATTCCACAAGCCCTATAAGCATTATCTCTACAAAAACATTGATAGAATCCACACAGCAATGCAGGTCTTTCTGGAGAAAGTTGCAGAGGGAATTTATAAATGTATCTAAGACTATCCTATAGACATTTGTTTTAGGAGACCCTGCCTTTGAAAATTCTGGTTTTCCTCCCTTGTTGTTGTTGTTGTTGTTGGGTGCCGTCAAGTTGGTATCCAACTCATAGCGACCCTCATAGGGTTTTCAATGGCAGACTGTTTCGGGATTGCCTTGAGAGTGGATTGCCAGGTCCTTCTCCCATTTTTGCGGTGCTGGGAATTGAACTCGGGATCTCAGAGACTGCCGCGCAGCGTTCTACCAACTGAGCTAAATCCCAACCCCCTTCCTCCCTAGGTCTGTCTTATAATCTCAAATGATATGAAAGGAATATTCCACTGTTACTATTAACCCTAAGTTTATAAGTCAAAGTTTGTGTTTTAAACATAATCATTTTTCCTTTCAACTTTGGAGTTAAATCTTTTCAAAGACTTTTCCAAACTTAGTATTAACAATTTATCTAAAAAAAAAAAAAAAAGAAAAAAGAAGGGTTATTGATAGCCTCTTTCACCTCCACTTGCTGTACTATGGGGCCTTGTATATTACTGTGAGGCTGGAAACTATGCCACTGGTATTACAGAAACCAGTAGGGTCACCTATAGTGGACAGGTTTCAGCTGAGCTTCCAGACTAAGACAGACTAGAGAGAAGGACATGGCTAACTCACTCCTAAACAATTACCCATTGAAAACACTATGAATAGCAGAGAAACAATGTCAGATATAGTGCCAGAAAATGAGCCCCCCAGGTTGGAAGGAACTCAAAAGATGACTGGGGAAGAGTTGCTGCCTCAAAGCAGAGTTGACCTTGATGATGGGAATGAAGTAAAGCCCCGGCAACCTCCATTTGCTCATGTGGCATGAATCAAAATGAGAAGGAACAATTGTAAATATCCACTAATAATTGGAATGTGAAATGTACATAGTATGAATCCAGGAAAATAAATCATCAAAAGGAAAATGGAGAGAATGAACATTTATATTCTAGGAATCAGTGAACTGAAAGGGACTGGCATGGACCATTTTAGATGAGATAATCCTATGGTCTACTACACTAGGAATGATAAATTAAAGAGAAATGGGCTGGTATTTATCATAAAAAAGGTATCTCAAGATCTGTCCTGAAGTACAATACTATCAGTGATAGAATAATATCCATATACCTACAAGGAATGCCAATTAATAAGACTATTATTCAAATTTATGTACCCACCACTAAGTCAGAAATGAAGATAGGGAATATTTTTACCAGCTTCTCCAATATGAAATAGATCAACCATACAATCAAATGCACTTATAATTATTGGAGACAGGAATGGAAAAGTTGGAAAAAAAAAGAAGACGGCTCAGTAGTTGGAAAATAGGGCCTGGGGACAGGAACAGTACTGGAGATCATGGACAGATTTTTGTCAGACTAATGACATTTTCACTGCAAATACATTTTTTTCACCAATATAAACAGTGACTATCCACATGGAATGCAAAAGATAGAACATATAGGAACCAAATTGACTATATTTGTGGAAAAAGATGATGGAATAGCTCAATATCAAAAGTCAGAATGAGACCAGGTGCTGATTGTGGATCAGACCATCAACTGCTCATATGCAGGTTCAAACCTAAACTGAATAAAATTAGAACAAGTGTGTGAGAGCCAAGGTATGACCTTGAGTATGTCCCATTTGAGTTCAGAGACCCACTCAGGAATAGATTTTATGTGTTAGACACTACTGATCTAAGACCCGACCAGTTGTGGCATGACATCAAAGACATCATTCATGAGAAAAGCAAAAGGTAATCAAGACAGGAAAAAAAACTATATCTCAAAAGAGACTCTGAAACTTGCCCTTGAATATCAAGCACATAAAGTAAAATGAAGACATGATGAAATTAAGGAACTAAACAGAAGATTTCAAGAGGCAGCTGGAGAAGACAAAATCAAATATTATAGTGATATGTGCAAAGAGCTGCAGATCAAAAACCAAAAAGGAAAAACATGATCTGTTTTTCTCAAGCTTAAAGAATTTAAGAAAAATTTCAAGCCTTGAGTGGTGATCACGAAAGATTCTACAGGGAAAATATTAAACAATGTGAGAAACATCAAAAGATGGAAAGAATATACAGAGTGATTATACCAAAAAGAATTGGTGAATAATCAGCCATTTCAAGAAGCTGCATATGATGAGGAACAATGGTACTGAATGAAGAAATGGAAGCTTCCTTGAAGGAACTGGCAAAACACAAGGCTCCAGGAATTGACTGAATACCAACTGAGATGCAGCACTGGAGGTGCTCACTTGTTTATGCCAAGAGATCTAGAAAACAACTACCTGGTCAACTGACTGGAAGAGATCCATATTTGTGCCTGTTCCCAAGCATAGGGATCCAACCAAATAAGGAAATTTTCCAATGATATAATTAATATTACATTTAAGAAACATTTTGCTAAAGATCATTCAAAAGCCACTGCAGCAGTATATGAACAGGGAACTGCTGGAAAATCAAGCTGGAATCAGAAGAGGGCATGGAACCAGGGACATCATTGCTGATGTCAGATAGATATTAGCTAAAAGCAGAGACTACCAGCAAGATGTCTATCTGTTTTATTGACTGTGTAAAGAAATTTGACTGTGTGGATCATAACAAATTATGGATAACATTGTGAAAAATGGGAGTACCAGAGCACTTAATTGTACTTCTGAGGAATCTGCACATGGAACAGGAGGCAGTTGTTCAAAAAGAACAAGGAAACACTGTTTGGTTTAAAGTCAGGAAAGGCATCTGTCAGGGCCGTGTCCTTTCACCACACCTTTTCAATCCCTAAATTGAGCAAATAATCCAAGAAACATGACTTCATGCAGAAGAATGTGGCATCAGGATTGGATGAAGACTCATCAACAACCCTTATTATGTATATGACACAACTTTGCTTGCTTCAAGTGACGAGGATTTGAAACATTTACTGATGAAAATCAAAGAACACAGCCTTCAGAATGGACTGTGCCTCAACATCAAGAAAACAAAAATTCTTACAACTGGGTCAGTAAGCAACTTCATGATAAATGGAGAAAAGATTGAGGTTGTATAAGATTTTGCTTCACTTGATTCTACGATCAGCACCCACAGAAGCAGAAATCAAGAAATTAAAAGATGCATTGCATTGGGAAAAGCCCTTGCAAAAGAACTGTTTGTTGAAAAGTAAAGATGTCACATTGAAGATGAAGATGCACCTGAATCATGCCATGGTGTTTTCAGTTCCATCAGATGCTTGTGAAAGCTGGATATTAATAAGGGAAACAGGAAAACAATTGATGCTTTGAATCATGGTGCTACAGATGAATATTGAATATACCATGGACTGCCAGAAGAACCAACAGATCTGTCCTAGAAGTATAACCAAAGTGCTCCTTGGATACAACCATGGCTAGACTGCATCTTATGTATTTTGGACATGTTGTCAGGAGGGACCCATTCCTGGATAAGGACATCTTGTCTGGGAGAGTGGCAGATCAATGAAAAAAAGGAAGACCTTTCAACTAGATGGACTGACACATTGTCTGCAACAATGGGCTTAAACATAAAGAAAGATCATGTACCTGTAGGAATGTTTCATCCTGTCATACATAAGGTTGCTAGGAGTCAGACCCAACTTGATGGTACCTAACAACAACATTCAGTCTCTACTGTTCTTTGGGCTCAGTGATCATAAAAGCTTTCTTCCTATGTCTAGGATCTTTAAGGGATAATCCTCCAGTGGAAACTTTGATCACCAGGAGCTACTATTATTCACTGAATGTTCTCCTCATTCCCAGCCCTAAGTTTCTGAGTGAGACACCTGAAAGTTTTCTATTGATTCATAAAAGCAAATCCCAATGACTAGTTGGCATTGAAGGCAAAGACTCAGGGCACTCATTATTAACCCATTCTCTCTGAAGATTCTGCTCTTGTTTGACTTTGTCTCCTTGATCTTGAATTCTTAATTTTCTATCTTGATTTTGACATTTGATAATTGCCCTTACTAGATTTGGTCCTTCTATTTTCATTTATTCATTTGCATTTGAAGTATTCTCATGATTTTCAGGCTAGCTCCTTCAAGAAGATTCAGACATTTATGAATTACATGAATTAATGTCTGGTACAAATGTTAAAATGTTAATGCCATTTTGGTGGGAAACTTTATATGCTTATCTGCTTATATGAACAAAATTCATGAATCATTTTTTACTTCACAAAGGCGCCTCTGTTTTCATCAATTTTATTCTCTCTTTTATAATTTTTCATATTATGTATGTTGTCTTTGGTAATATCTAGCCTTTTCTATATTTTCTGTCTAAATCATAACAATCCATTTTTTTCTCCTCCATGAATCCTCTTCAAACTGTTTTATTCTTTCTTTTCTTTCTTCTCTTCTTTTCTTCCTTCTTTCTTCTTTCCTACTCTTTCTCCCTCTTTTTAGTACTTAAACTCCTACTGCCCTCAAAATGTATAATTTAGAAGTACATATATTCTTATCCAATAATAATGATATATGGCTCTTGTTTCTTTGGTTAGATTATAATTGCCTTACGGAAAGATGCTGCATATTCTGTAATTCTCACCATGGCTAGCAGAGTGTCAAATGCACCATAAGTGCTCAGTAGATGTTGTCAAGTGGAAGACTAGTAGCTCCATTATGCTGTACTGTAGCTTAATGGAAATAGGATTTGCCATTGTCATTACGGTTGGCTCAAGAACGTAAAATTGTCAGTATCCTCTTTTCATTCATGTTGTTAACTTCTGTAAAACTCATCCTATTTTTTTTTTCCTTTCCTCCAGGCTTCCTTATAATTCTGTTGAATTTTACATTTATTTGAACAATCAATCCTGAAAATTTGATGGTTTTTCTTAAATCTTCAAAATATTGATGAAAAATAGATATCTGAAGTTTTCAAGTAACTTCTTCAAGTTTATATGCTTAGTAGCTAGCAACAGTGAGACTAAAGTACAGTTTATCTGGCCTACATCAGGTGATCTCCAAAATGAGACGAATGCTCTTTCCACTAAAACACACTGACACGCAGTCACCATGAGACAAAATCATATTTAAAATCCTTTCTACCTGAAAATGTAGATAAAATGAAACAATTATCAATGTCTCAAATCTGATCATTAACCCTTCCTTCATGGAGCTTTACTAAAAATTTCTAGAATTCAAGGCTATAATTTGTCTATTTATTTTAGTCTTTTTTCCTCCTTCCTCAGAACCAACTATCCCTACAATTATATCAGTCTGTAGATAGCACTCTGATAGCTCTGTCAGAAGTATTTCACTTCTGTTTTACTCAATTGGATATGAGGATTGTGTTTGAAATTAGTTGGGGTGACACAGTGTCAAGGATACTATGGCTACTTGCAAAATGCAATTAAGCCCTGGGATGGTGGCCAAGAGCCCTGGCAGGCAGAGACTTTAAACTAGAGGAGGGATTATATTGGAGCCATATTAGTGCCCACTGGTTGCTGTTTTAACCTCCTTCTTTCAACCACACTGGTTGTCTTGCCAGAAACTCAATGCTTTCAACAGAATAGCAAGAGCCAACGTGAATTTATCATCAGTTTGAATTTGTTTGTATTTGAATTCATCTGAGACTAGGCCATGAAAAATTGTTTCTTTTACACCTTTTATGGTGCTCCAGATGTTCCAGCTGCGTTCATGTCATTATGGTGCTGATTCAGCCCTGGCCCTTGCACTGGGAATGATACCTGATCACCCTTTGAGAGTCTTCTTCCAAATCAACTGTGAATAGATTTGTATGCATTCCAGAGACTAAAGCATCAGATATAATACTTAGATATTACACTGAAAGAAATGGGCATTTAAATCCTTTCAGTAGCAAAGGAGAGTAGAATACTAGGATTTAAAATGTGGTGCTTATTTGTAGGAAGAAAACATCTTTCTCCTAAATATCTTCTCCACTGTTTCCTACAAGCCTGTATTCATTATAGAAGACAGTATCACTTCAGATTCTACCAAAAGGAAAATTCCTCTGGAATAGGGAGCACTTCATCCCTCACCTATTAGTGTGGTTGAACAAGAGATCCTGTGTTAGCCTAGGTTATATAAGCTGAGGCAAATCTTAGGTGCTAGCTACAACTTTCTTCCAGAGTGGAAAGAGTTAACATGTAGTATTCTGAGACTTAAATACATCTCGTTAAGTCAAAATTCCTCAAAAAGTGTAGCCTTCCTAGGAGTGGAGGCATATACCTTTATCCAAATACTCTGGAGGCTAAGGCAAGAGGATCACAAGCTCAAGGCCAGTCTGGGCTACAAAATGAGATATTATCTCAATAAAAAATGTTTTAATTAAAAACGGTGTGGTCTTACCAGTTACCAAATGTGGATACCAAGATCTTAAATACAAGTATCAGATGTCCAGTTCTCAGAATACTTCCTTAAACTTATGAAATTCATCTAAAATTATCTAGACAGATTTTTTATGTTCTTCATATTATTCTACAACTATCTTCCATCTATTTCTCTTATTATTTAAATATCTATTTGCAGGATGCTAGAATTACAAGTGGGCTGAGGTTTAGTTCAGTTTGGTAGAGTTCCATGCTGTACTCTCTGTGGACCAGGGTTTGATCCCCAGCATCACAAAAATTAACATGGCAATCCTGTCCCAAAGCAATTCCAAGAGAATCAGCCATTGAAAACCCTATGAGGGTCACTATGAGTTAGACCTGATTCCAAGGCACCTAACAACAGAATTACAACTGTGTCTTTCTTCAGAGTGCCTGGGATAGTATCCTCAAAAAAATTCAGCATTTTGTATTTCACTTAAGGAGCAGAATTGGGAGGGAAGGAATAATTTCAAATTTAGAGTCCAACTTTCACAGGTGTGCTTCACATAGAACTTGCATATGTGATATGCCCTACATAGCTACCTCAAACACTTCTTTGGTTATAGTAACTGTTTCCCCTTCTAGTCATTTCACATCTAAGTCATTTAAGCAACATAACCAGAACATGAGGTAAGAAAAAAAGAATTGTCTGTCTTCCTCCATCAACTCTATCCTTTCTTATCCCAAGCTCTTACACCATAGACACTGACATTGTCTTAAAGAGGAAACAGAGACCAAGAGGAGATAATGGAAAATGATGTAAACCATAGAAGAAAGAAGTGTGTTAGCCAGGCACCATAGTACATACCTATAATACCAGTGACTCAGGAGGCTGAAGCAGGAGGATTGCAAGTTCAAGCCTAGAGACGAGAGAAAGATAGGTGGTACTCCTAAAGCCAGACATTATTATATGTGAGTAAAAGATCAAGGGCTAGTCAGATATGGCTTCAAGGTTCTTCTCAGAAATTTTATAGCTTTGTGACCTGGAACAAAATTACTTTGTCACTCTGAAACTAACATCTCATCTGTAAAAATGTTATACTACTTTCACAGGGGGTAATGAGAGTATTAAGTAAGATCATTTATGTCTCAGTGTACCAAAAATTATATATACCTGGGGATGCCCAAAATGTATACACATTTTGAGAGATGTTATCTATGTATTACTTTTCAAAGTTGAATTGAATTATGGTAGCAATGTGCAGTATGACATTTGCTCATAAGATGGCATTGATCAAATGCTAGTGCTACCACATGACGGGCAGAATATTCAAAGAAAATGGCAGAAGCACGATTGTCATTCGAGGAGCACAAGACCATTTTGAATTGGTATTTGAAATGTGAGAATGTCATGGAAGTGCAGTGACAATAGAGGCAACAGAACCTCCAACACACCTAATTGCACACATTCATGATAATTTTGAGACATATGGTACTGTGTGTGATGTGTGTAATGTGCACAAGGGAGGATCAGGTAAGCCTCATACAGTAAAAAGTCCTGCTTCTTCTGCTATGGTAACCATGTTGAGCCTCTCTTATAATGCCAGAAGTCAAATATGGCTCGTATCCATTTTTTTGTTGTTGTTGTTATCAGTATATATTGAGTATTGCAATTTCAATACAGTTTTTTCCTTTCTTAAAATGTGTAAGCATTTTTGGTACCCTCTATATAAGAACTTAATAGAAGTTCTTGTCTATAGGTACATATGGCAGCTATTATTATTATTAGAATGGATGATTTACTGAATTAGAGGGTTTAGCAAAGACTTTATAGAGGAAATGTTATCTAAGTTGGGCCACAGAGATTGAGCAAACACCTGGGCAAAACCTTTCAGAACTGAAGACACTGTCTTGGGAATACAGGTTGAAGGATAGAAATTTGGGGTTAGTAGTTGCCTCATCATATGGATGTGTTACTTCTCTGACTCACAATATTGTTAGCTAAATGGTTTGGCTTAGTGGGTAGAGTGCTGTGCTGTGCTCTCTAAGGACCCAGGTTCAATCCCCAGCACTGCACAAATGGGAGAAGGATGTGGCAATCCACTCCCAAATTAATCTGGAAACAATCAGCTATCGAAAACCCTATGAGGGTCACTATGAGTCAGACCCAACTTAATAGCACCTAACAACAAATATACCAAAACTCATCTCAATCATTTTGATAATGAAGTACATTGATATATGTGAAGCTTAGGAAAGCTTGGCACAGATTGCAACCACTGAGCTGAGGAATGCAACAAGGATAACATTTTAGGGCATATGTTATTATGGATAAACCAGCAGACAGTCCTTAGAGGAGCCAGAGATTGAAGGAAGATAGGTTACAAAATTAGAGGATAGGTTGGAACCAGATTATAGGGACTTGTGCATTCCTGGCTAGGACGCCCTGACCTAAGGTGATTTTTATCAAAGAATCCATAAAAATAAGCCATGGGGGATTTTATGTAATGCTATACATTCCTGTTAATATGCCCATGATTCTGATGGCAGAGGAGTTTTTAGAGAGACACTCTTGGGTAATTCCATAGGCAAAATATTGAAGAAATCAAAGACTAGATAAAAATAAAAATAAAGAGAAAAGAAGAGGAGGACAAGAAAAAGGAAGAGAAATGGAGAAACTATTGAACAGCTAGAAATGAAGACCCCAATGTAGATTAAACTTGACATTGGCTTGGAAAATTTATTGAGCCAAGTGATCCTTAGGGAAATGTCATTTACCACTGCTCAGCTGATTGAGCCTCTCCAAACCAAAAGAAGAATAAGTGCTCCAGAAAAAATGGAAGGCAAGTTAGGGCTACTGCCTTTACTTTTGTGATCTGCTAATTATGTCAAGTGAAAAACTTACAATGTGTCCACCTGCCCTGCAGCTAAAGCCTCCAAACAGTTTTTAATCACCCTTGCTAACCCTTTTTCTACACCATAACCTGAAATATATTTATACATATAGATTTGATATTTATAAACAGAAATGGGATGACCGCTCACCTAAAACTCACTATTTCAATGGTTTCCTTTGCATTTAGGATAAACTCCAAGCCCCTTGCCATAGCTTTCAAGGCTCTGGAAATCTGAATCCCGCTCATCTCTCCAGCTTCATATGCCACCCTTATTCCCAATGACCTGCCACCCTGTAAGAATTTGAGTCTAGCTTACACTCTTAAAATTGCCAACCTCATTCTTGCCTTTAGTCCCTCCGAAGGCAGAATATTGAACTCAGTGCTCTTCCCTCACTTTTTCACTTAGCTGCCTCTTTTCTTATGTCAGATTTCAAGCATGAATGCCACCTCCAAAGAAACACCTTCCAGCTATTCTGTCAAATGACCCTTCCTTCTCTTCCTCTACAGTGCTTTGAAACATATAAGTATGATCAGGGTCAGGTTTTGCCCTTTTTTGCCATTATAATAACAGTACGCAACCAATCATCCCACATATAGTAGGCTCACAAGTATTTTTAAATTAATGATTATATATAATGATGGATGGATGGATGATAGAAAGCATGTATTCCTGAAGAGAAGGATGCATGAACCAATCAGAAAATTTAAGAGAATGAGTTAGATTTTTTTAAGTTAAAATTTAAATCCTTCAAGAAATTAAAAGTTGCCCTATTGCGTCCACTACAAACTTCTCCAAGCACTGCGCCTGCTCTTCTATTTTCCTTTCTCCCTATATTCCTATAGTAATAGCAGTCTGGATACTCACCAAGCCTTTTTTTTACTTTTATGTCTTCTTTTCATCTTGTCCCACATGATTTTGTTCATTGCTTTATCTCTAGCATCTTGATCTCTGTCCAGCATTTAGCAAGTACTTGATGAATATTTGTTTAATGAACAAAAGTAGAAAACTGTGATGCCAAATACCTCTTAGGCTCCTTTTGAAATAAAGGAACATGTCAAAGCAAGAGTTGACATTAATGGATGTAGGCATTGATCCTTAGAAAAGTAAATATACCAAAAGCCTTCTGATATATAGGATGCATATTTTTGCTTTCTTATATATAGGTCAATAAGCACAATTTGACATTTTCTTGGTGTCTTGAGACTATTAATATGAACATCAATTATTGTTTGTGTCTGTCTGAGGATGTTGTTCATTCTGACATTTGCACAAAGGAAAGGGGTCACATAAGCAAAAGCAGGCCCTCAGAGTTCCCTTAGCCATCATGCCAAAAGTCCTGGAGCATGCAAGACAGAAATTTCTAAGATTAAAAAAAAAAAAAAAAAAAAAAAAAAAAAAAAACTGTTTTCCTTGATAAAGAGAAATAGATCCAAGTGTGAGTATATTTTATTTTCTCTTTAAAGACAGTAACAGACTTTTCATTTCTAGAGTGGGAGAGCTCTCTCACTCATACTTTAAATTTATATACACTTAAGAAAATAAGTTGCCAAATCTATGTTTGGGGATTCCCATCATCACTTTCATAATTATTCTGAGAAAGTGTGCTGGAAAGAGCATTGCCTTTGGAGTCAGACAAGGCTGAACCTGCATCCTACTTCTTCCTCTTCTAGCAACACAAGGGGAATGTGAGGACTGGATTATATAATGCATACATCATACATTACATAGTTTTTGGCACACACATAAATATTTGAATCGTAGAATTTTCTCATCCCATCTCATGTACTATCTGCCCTCCTAGTGACCTAACTGCCCTGTGATCCTTACTCTCTATCACCCGGGGAGAATCAGCTTCCTTCCCTTCTCCTTCAGCCATATGTCAAGAACAATCCTATGGAAAGATTTTATTCATTCACCCAAAGATACCAGGTCCTAACAATTACTTGCATGTTATTCTTTCTAGGTTTCAATTTGGAAAGAGGATAATGTATTCATCCATAGGGTGGCTCTTAAATGACAGAATACCAGGAGTCACAGTGAATCTGGAGATATAGCTTGCTTAAGTGTTGTCTTGCTCATCCCTGTTTAAATGAAATCACTTAGGTAACACTCTGCTTCCCTGCAAGGCAAAGACTTATACCACACTGTTTAATGTGTATAATTAAAATTCCAGTGCTCATATCTCAAATATATATATAAAAACTATCTTCTAATGTAATATGGTAAAGCATAGCCAATACATTTCCAACCTGGAAATCATGTAACTGCTGTGTCTTTATATAGCTACATCTCATTCTGACTTATTGAAGGTTTTTAACTTTTCATCGGCAGGGTTTTAACGAAGCCACTTTAAGCCCTTTTAGATTTCAAATGATAAAAGCATTGGCAGGACTTGTAAGCAACAGCACAGGGGTTGCCATACGAACATCTTTAACAGTGGGAAGCTGCCCCCATCCAAAGACAGCACTTTGCTATTTATCAAGATTTCAGGAAGAGACTGAAATACAAGCATGATGCAATTTTGAAAGATCCCTTTGAAAGCAGACATTTCCACACCTAGTGGAAATGGGGATCGGTTTATCTGAAAGCCTGCAGGTGGCACGTTTTCCATTTCTGTGGCCATTAGAAGATGATTCCCAGAGTGGAGACTGACTTGGGGATATTGAAATTCCCTTTGTAACTAAAGAAAATCTCTCAGATAAGCTAGTAGCTGTTAAGGTGATTCATTTAGGTGGCAATTTTACAAAATGAACATGTTAAAAACTAATAATGCTTTAATGGCAATCTCTAGAAATTCATATTCCAGGATGGAGAGGGAGATGGCTTCTTTGACTGTCTGTGGGGTAGATACAGCCCCAGCCAATACCTCAATTGCAGTCTTGAAAGAGACCCTGAAACACCCAACTAGACCCCACCAGATTCCTGACTCATAGCTACCGTGAGACAAGAAATGATTTTTTTTTCAGTACTGGGGGTTGAACCCAGGGCCTCACGCTTGCATGCTCTGCAAGTGCTGGACCACTGAGATGCACCCCCAGCCCATTTTTTTTTTTTTTTTTTTTTTTTTTTTTTTTTTTTTTTTTACTTTTTGAGACAGGGTCTCACTAAGTTATGCAGACTGCCTCTGGCCTCAAACTTGCGATCCTCCTGCCTCCGCCTCCCCAGCCGCTGGGATTACAAGTGTGTGCCACCATGCCAGGCTTAAGAAATGATTTTTTTAAGCCACTAAATGTGGGGATTTACATTTACAGTATATTTACACTTACTGTAATTTACACATTTACAGTATAAATGTGTTATACTGTAATAGAAAACTAGGTCACGAATATTTGCCTACAGCCATAGCCCTGTGGCATCGATTCCGTCAGATCTCGGAAGCTAAGCAGGGTTGGGCCTGGTTAGTACTTGGATGGGAGACCGCCTGGCAACACCAGGCTTGGGAGAAGGACCTGGCAACCCACTCCCAAAAAACATCAATCTGCCATTGAAAACCCTATGAACAGCAGAGAAGCACTGACAATAGTGTTTCTGCCGTTGTACATAAGGTTGCTATGAGTCAGATACTGACTCAACGGCACCTAACAACAACAACAATAACTATACAACATAAAATAGGATAAGGTTGAATACTATTTGATCACATAGAAATAATATCTATGTAGTTACATATGTGACTTCCAAATATGACTAACTCAATTCTTTTAGAAAACTAAGGGGCAAACAAACCAGAGTATCAGGCCAATACCCAGAAATTAAAGAATAGTTTTCTAAAAGACATAGGAAAATCCTGATCTTAGTTTGAGGGAAGTTTAGACTTTATCAGCCAATGATCAGGGAATCAAACAGAAATCACTCAACATAGCCCATTGAGAGAGAGAGAGAGAGAGGCAATGCAAGAATATAGTTAGGAAAGTGTTAAAGGTTCTGAGAGAGCAAAAAGAGGGAGGGTGGTATGGCCCAGAGATTAAGAACCTACCAGTGCCCTTGCAGTAGCCTAGTGGACTACACTTGCTGTCACTGTCAAATGTCCTCAATAGGAGCTATGGCCCCACTGACACCACTGCAGGTTCTTCTTGTCTAAGATGTAGCACAAGCAGAATGGACTCTACTGCCATCCTGCATTTTAATACCCCATGAAATTCTTCCATTGGCTGACTTTCCCTTGAGTTAAACTAAAAAGAAGATTGGGGAAGCTTACTAAATTTGGGAAACAAGGTAATATTAAGTGTATAGCTCAGTGCCAATTAAAGATATCTGCCACACATATGAAACCAATTTCAACATTTCCCTTTAAACAATGGTATGTGTTTTCTAAGACTGAAATTAGCACAAAAAGACTCATGGTACCAGATTCCTCAAGCATTTTACATAAGATCTATGAATTAAGTACAAAATTACCACTGTATTCATGCCAAGATAACTTGATGAATACATCAATTCCATCATATATAAAACTGAGAGATTTTAAAATGTCACTCAAACCTGTTATAAGGACTGAGTTTTTGACTGAACAATTTAGCTAATCTAGTCAAAACAATTTGTTCAGAAATGACTTATATGCAATACTTACTAGCCTGGTCTGCCTAGATTTAGACTCTCATTTCATTCAGAAGTAAAAGGAAAAAATGCATGTGTTAGACATAACTGCTTTCAAATACTTCTGTTGCCTTTATTCATTTATAGGATTATCTGGGATTCTAAATATGCAGCCCTGCCATTTCCAACCATACAATACAATATTAAATGCCCTGAATTAACTGTCCCTCAACTTGACAAGTTTTTCAGACATGCATTGAAAAGAAATTAGATTATCATGAAACTTTTACCTGATTATTACTCTAGTTTTTATAACTAATTTAATCTTTATTTCTTCTGTACATACTCTCAAGAGGACTTTGCCTGTTGCTAGCTAAAACAGTATGGTATTTGAGGGCTGAGATTGTAGCTCAGTAGTAGACCACTTGCATAGCATGTGCAAGGTCCTAGGTTCAATCCCTAGTACAAAAAAGAAAAGACAAAAATAAATGATCATAAAAATTAAATGGAATAATATGCTATTTGAAAGCAATGCCCATATTGTCAATTTAATAAATATTTACTGAAGGCCAAGCTGTTTTGAGCACTGTGATAGGTTTTATCCCACATCTGTTTTTAGTTCTAACATGAGCCACATACTTTGCCTGGCCTGGAGCTAGTTATAAGTGGGTAGTTATCAAATATCTGATCAGCTCAAGAAGTACAGATTCAAAGGCACTAACAGTTTCTCATTAAACCAAAGTCTTCCACCTATTATCGTAACATTTCTTTCCAATCAGCCCTCAGAATCCCTGGTAATTTCTCAATGGCATAGTTACTGCAGAGGAGAGAAAAACCCTTCTTGCTTTAATGCGTGGATTTGTACAGGTAATTGGATTTCTTCCTTCTTGAGGAGATACAATTAGAAAGTCACATCTCTGGTACTCTTCCTTAAGGAGCCTAGAGAACATCTGACCACAATTTCCACAATCTTTTCAGAGGTCTTTCCTAACCTTAATTGAATAGTAGCATCAGGGCTTCGCCTAAAGGCTTTTGTTAGAGAAGGAAATGCAGTGTATTGATATTTGCAGCTGAAAAGCTTTACTCAACACCAATGTATTCTATGAGGCCCTGGAGTAAGAAAGAACTTTTCTTATTGCCCTCACCCTTGATCCTTATTTGTCTATCTGGATGAAACATTCACATTGCCAAAGTCGACTGAGTAGGACCTGAAAGGACAATGTGCAGTCAGCTCAGATGCCAGCAGAAGATGGCAGGTGGCAGAGTAAACATAAGCATTACCTCTGCTCCTTTTCAAGACCCATTGAGATGATACAGAACAATTTTTTTTCTTTATGTAGAGTCAAACCCAGGACCTCATACATGTTTTGCAAGTGCTCTACCGTTGAGCTGCACCCCTAGCCCTTTTTCAAAATTTTTTATTTTGAGATAAGGTCTCATTAAGTTGCAACCTGTGACCCTTCTGCCTTAGCCTCCTGATTTGCTGGGATTATAGGCATGTGCCATGACACTAAGCAAAAAAGGAATTTTCAAAAGGTTTAAATCTAGGAATACAAGGAGAGGAGACAAGGGCAACAACATTGAAAGTTAGAAATCAGATGAACAAGAGCAAACTCAAAAAGTTGAGACTTAAATGGAGAGAATGCTCAGAAGCACCCAAACTCATAATGCAGAACCCTACAAAAGACTCAGCCAGGGGCATCACCTGTCTTCCCTATAAGTGGGTGTAAAAATGGGACTGTACATGAGGATCAGTTCTAAGCATGTTTCTAAAGCAATTGGAGCCCAAGATCATCTTTTTGACTTGGTGTTGCCTCACCCTATCAGATGACTGGAGATCTACTACACAGACAAGAAAACAGAAGGTATCTACTCTAGAGCACAGCAAGTACTGTTGGAAGTAGGAACATGAGACTAAGAAAAGGAGGAAAATGTGAAAAATCTTCATTGAGACTCATCAGATACCTGTATCTCCACCCTATCACTAGCCCTCTTTCCTGACCAAGCCCTCAGAATACTATTAGGAAGGCTGACCCTCTTGAGGTTGGTGCAGGGGGGTTGAGAGGACCTGGAAAATTCTACACTTGGAATCTTACCAGTCCTAGAGAAAATGCCTAAACCTATAATATTGATGTCTATAGCCTTTCCACCCTGGCATCCCATTCTGTCTGATCTTTGAAGCTAAGCAGGGTCAAGCCTGGTTAGTCCTTGGACAGGGGACTGCCTGGGAATACCAGGCATTGTAGGCTTGGGAGAAGGACTCAGCAGCCCACTTCTGAAACAACCAGCCATTGAAAAACCTATGAATATCAGAGAAGCACTGACATAGTGCCGAGCACAGCACAGTGTCAGGTAGCGTATTGTTCTGTTGTACATAGAATCACTATGAGTCGGACTCCACTTGACAATACCTAACAACAATAATATTGATATGTTGTCATAGGAACACCATCCAGTGAAGTCCACAATTAAATAGTGCATGCAAATAGAGATCCATTCCCTTAAATATGAGAAAAGAGCCGAAAATTAGTAGAAAACTTAAAAATAAAAAAGGAAAAGAAAAAGAAAAACCCTGTACTTAAAAGGCAGAAACCAAAACAGAGAAAAATTCACATGGGGGAAAAATAATAAAATGCAAATATTCATTAATGTTCTCAGAGAGTTAAGAAGAATTTTACCCAAAAGGACATTCAGAGAAAAAATATTTTCCTGAAAATTAAAACTATTACAGAATCCATTTAAATAATTCAGTATAGATGATAGAAGTTTTTGTTTGTTTGTTTTGCTTTTGTAACGAGGAAATTCTTCCTCAAATATACAAAGTACAAAATGGAAAATAGGAGATATTTTTTAAAAATAAAGTAGAGCAGATGAAAGAGTATTTATCTTCCATGAGGAGGAGGCAATAGATAAGTACTAATATTGAAAACCAAGAAATGTAGTATAAGCTTGTTATATAGAGATAGGGTGGTAACCAAACATAAGATGGTTGGTAACACTGGTTTTTGGGAGATGAGCATCAGAGCCACATGAGCAGAAGACTGCTGTTTTTGGTAACAAACATTATATAGATCTTTAAAATATTTTCATGCATAACTTTAATTTTAAGAGAACATTGTTTATCTAAACAGCATAATGTGTCTACCTTTTAAAATTTTAGCTCTGCCTCTGTAAATTTGGGGCATATTACTCAATTTTCCTAAGGTCTTGTTGTTGCTCAGCAACATCTACAGGAGAACAATTATCTACCTCACCAAATTGTTGGGAATGCCAAATATGGCAATGTATGTGAAGAGTTAAACAATCTAGTAGTCGAGCACAGTGGTACATGCCTATATTCCCAGCAGTTAGGAGGCGGAGGCAGGAGAATCTCAAGTTCGAGATCAGAGGCAGTCTACATAATTTAGGGAGACCCTGTCTCAAAAACTAAAAAAAAAAAAAAAAAAAAAAATGGGCTGGGGGTGCAGTTCAATAGTCCAGCACTTGCAAAACATGCAAGTATGAGGCCCTGGGCTCAACCCCCAGTACCAAAAAATTTAAAAAAATCTAGTAATTACTAAAGGCACAATAAATGTTAGCTATGACCTTTGTTCCCTAAATTATGTAGAAACAAATTTCTGTCATTTGCCAAAGGACTCTCTCCTTCCATCTCTATTATCACAAAGATGATTTTGAAAGGAAACTATATTTCTAGGGTTATCTCTTGACTATAGAAAAAATTGGTTTACTATATGTTTCTCTACACTAGCCCTTGGAAGCTGTTGTTGCAGCTGTTAACTATCTCCTCTGCATCAGTGACAGAAGTTGGGAATGGAACACTCATGACTGTGATAAAGGAGGTAATGTGAGCATCCTTGTTTCATGATAAATAAAAATGTTTTTCATGTTATTATTTAATTATTCTTATCTTGAGAAGTTTACACAGTGTTCAATTTAGAAGAAATGAAAAATAGTAACAATTTTTGTGGTAGGCAGAATGTCATTCCAAAGATGTCCATGCCCCAATCCATGGGATCTGAATATGTCACTTTACACAGCAGGGGGATCTTTGCAAATATAATTAAGGTTACTGCCCTTAAAACTGAGATATTTTTCTGGATTAGCTGAGTGGCTAAACCTAATCATATGATCTCTTAAAAGCAGAGAATGTTCTCTGGCTGAGAGCTAAAGAGAAGTGGAATCAGGGGAAGCCATAGAGATTAGAAGCAGGAGAGAAACTTGACCTGCTATTTTTGAACCACTTGGAAAGCATGGAAAGTGACACAGGTAACTTCCAATGGCAAATACCCATCCTTAGCTAATATCCAGCAAAGAAACAAGGACCTCAGAGGTACGACTACAAGAAACTGAATTCAGTCATCAACCTGAATGATCTCAGAAACAGATTCTTCCTCAGAGGTGCCAGTAAGGAAAATAGCTCTGCCAACACCTTGAGTTTGGCATTCTAAGACCCAAGCAGAGGATCCAGCCATGCCCACCCAGATATCTGGCCAACAGAAACTGAGATACAATAAATTTGTGTTATTTTAATCTACAAACTCTGTAGTAAATTGTTATGGAGGCATTAAACACTAGTATAATATCCAAACAGGTCATACTTCTGGTAGAGCATTATCTAATTCATGGATAGTCCAATTGATTGGATTTGGTATATTTTCAGGGATTTCTCACAACTTGAAAACACAATATTTTATCACCTTGTATTTTTAAAGGACCTTTATGATATAAATATTAAGTACTTCTATTTTCAAGAAATCGATAAGCCCTGATAGAATCTACATTCTTCTACATGTTGTTGTTGTTAGGTACCATCGAGTCGGTATCCGACTCATAGCGACCCTCTGTGCAACAGGGGAAACACTATTGTCAGTGCTTCTCTGCTGTTCATAGAGTTTTCAATGGCAGATTGATTTTTGGGAGGGGGTTGCCAGGTCCTTCTCCCAAGCCTACAGCTTCTGGTGTTCCCAGGTATTCTCCCAGCCAGGTACTAACCAGGCCCGACCCTGCTTAACTTCCGAGATCTGATGGGATCGGATGCCACAGGGCTATGGCTGTAGGCCTTCTACATGTAGTTAGGTTCTAATAGCTGGATAAAATTCCCGAAAACCCATGATTTTTTCTGTAGCAACTACCTCTCAAAGGCGATTTGATCATTCATTAATTTTACAAATAGCTAAAGACACTAATACACACCAGAAAGTACAATCTGATGATTATTTTCTGTTATAGGTATTAGGCCACATTTTAGCCTTCACTGAAAAATGGTGAAATATGTTATAGGAAATTATTTAATTAACTTCTAAAAGAGAACATTTACACAAAATGAATGATTAAAAAGTGCACTGAATTTCAGTGAATTAAACTGTTATCATTTTTTGATATTTTATATTATAGCACTATAAAACATGTCCATATTCTGGGAAAGGTGCCTGAGTTAGATACTAGGAAATGAAAACAAGATATATTCCAAGTAAGGTCTGAGGCTATGTGTAAATTGCAGCCAATAAAAAATAATGAAGAGTCATATTAGATAAGATTAAAACAGTGATATAAGAAAATAATAGAACCCTGGGGAAGAAGACTACATCATAGTTGTTGCATATCCTCAGATCTCCAGATTAACCAGAAAACCAAACACCCACAGAGAACTTCTACTGCAAAATAAGATAATATTACTAGCTGCCCCAAACTAGTTGCAAGTGAATTTAAACTACTAACGATAGGACCTGTGTGTTAGCAACTGTGCAAGAGTAAATAAGGGAAATGAAAAGGAATTCTTGACACATCTGAATTCATCAGAGCCTCAAAATAATCCATAGTTACAAACTAGAAATATTAGCAGATTATCGTGAGAATAAAGTGTAAACTATAGGAAAATTTGTAAACTCCTAATCTAGGATAATATCTCAGATTCTTCACTGTTCTTACTTTGAGAGTTACTACTGTGATGTTCATAGGGACGTGGCTTTCTAGAAGAGGAGGTACAAAGGCTCCCTGGGTTGCTTTCAAGGATATTAGAAGGTCCCCTGGGATTCAGTATTAAATAGTCTTGCCCAAGTGGCAGCCAGAGTTAAGAATCCTTGGTAAAGATGTAAGAAAGTATATGGTATGTACAGGAGTAAGCAAATAGTCTCCCATAGCAGAGACAAAGGATTGGCAAGAAGACAAAGCAGTGGAGATAATAGGCTTTAGACAGGTTAGGAGGCCAAGTGTTGTCCTGTTGGCCAAATCTAGCTGCCACTTGTTTAACACAGCCTATGAACAAAGAATTTTTTTTTACATTTTTAACTTAATTAAAAAATCAAAAGAAGAATAATGTCTTCTGATAATCATAAATTATATAAAATTCAAATATTAGTGTCCATAAATAAGATTTTATTGGGACATAGCCATGCCCATATATTTATGTATTATCTTTGCTTGCTTTTGTACGACAATGGCAAAGTTGAGTAGCTGTAATAGAAGCTGTGTGGGCTGACAAAGCCTAAAATATTTACTGACATTTTTTAGAGTTTGTTAACTTTTATGTTTTTAAACTATTTAATAAATTTTATTTTTTAGAACAATTTTGAGTCCACATCAAAACTGAGCAGAAGATGCAAAGGTTTCCATTACACCACTTGTTCCCAAATATGCACAGCCTCTGACACTATCAAACTCCCCTATGAGAGTATTACATTTGCTACAATTAATGAACCTACGTTGATGCATCATTATGACCCAAAGTCCATAGTTTACATTAGGGTTCCCTCTTACTGTTGTACATTCTGTGTTTTGAAAAATTATAATGACATGTACTTGCCATTATAATGTCATACAGAATAGTTTTGCTGCTTTAAAAATTCTCTGTGTGAGACACCTGCATCTCCATGTTCAATGCAGCACTTTTCACAACAGCAAGGATATGGAATCAACCAAAGTGCCCTTCAACAGAAGAATGGATAAAAAAACTATGGCACATATACACAATGGAATATTACTCAGCAATCAAAAAAATTAAATAATGCCATTCACAGCAAAATGGATGGAATTGGAGAAAATTATTTTAAATGAATAAACACAAGCTCAGAAAGAGAAACACCACATGTTCTCACTCATATGTGGGAGCTGAATCAAAATTATAAAAAGGAAAAAATCCTATACAAAGGTCATATCATAATAAAAGAAAAAAAGCTAAGAATGGTATTATTATAGATGGTCTAGAAAATGCGTGTAATAGTTCTGACAAGGTAAAAAGAAAGTTCACTACAGAAAAAGTTTCTATCTTAAATAGATCTGGAACCCAAGGATATATAGAAAAATATTACCATAAAAAGACAAGTAAATGGTAGAGAAGTCTGTGATGGGGGAGTGGTTTGGGGGGCGGAAGCTCACAAGAGGGTAAGGGGGAACCTATAGGAATAATGTACAACAAAATGCATATATGAAAATGTCACAATGAAAAGCATGTCAGAATGAGTCACATTAAGGTGTACATTAAAAATTTCCAATAAAAACTTCTCTGTGTAATCCCAGTACTAAGGAGGCTGAGGCAGGAGGATCACAAGTTCAAGCCTGGGCTACACAGCAAGATTCTGTCTCAAAAATCAAATAAACAAAATTCCCTCTGTTCTTTCTAACTGACCTTTAATAGAAAAAAAAAAAATATCCTGCTAACTGCTAGTGTAGATCCTCAGATGCCATATTTTCGAAGATGAACATGTTTTCTGTGAACATTTAAAGAAATAAAGTAGTCAAATAAAATTAGAATCAGAACTCTCACAAAGTGTGAAGGATGAATTAGATGAAGAAGCAAACATATACAGATCAACCACTTAGAAATTATTGTAAGAACCCAAATTACAGATGAGAAGAGAATGCACTGGAGAAATGGGAGAAGACAATGCAGAGAAAAGGAATATCTTGTGAGACATTTGTCATACCACTTGGCAAACTCTAGTTAGTAAGGGAAGGTTAAAAAAAAAAAAAAAGAAAGGAAAAATTGATGTTTTATTTCTGTTGGTTTGAGTGATATTTGAAGAAGACAAAAGGAAGAACCTATAGGGGAAGAAGAAGGAAGTTAAAAGTAAAATGAATTTAACATTCCATATTTAAAACTTTGGCATGTATGCAATACAGCTAAGCAATACTTGCCTCTGAATATTTATAACACACTCGTATATCATTTATGGCATAGCACTTTGTGTTCTTACTATATTGTGATCCCTCAAGAACACAGTCCACATCTTATTTAATACCCTGACAAAACAGGCTTGATTGAATAGTTAGCCCACATACCACATGTTCCAGAATCTAAGCCATGCCCTTTCAACAGTTTTGACCATGAATCCAATCCACATGTGACACTACTCTGCATCTAATTTTTTTAGCTCTCTAAAACTTTTAAAAGGATGTGGATTAGATTTGAGAATATATAGTATATCATTGAAAGTATGAATTATATTGCAAACCCTGTGAGGGTAAGAATATGTTTTAAGTTGCTGCAGAGCCCCGAAGCACTCAAGATGGTACAAAGAACACTGCAGGTGTGAATAAATGACTAGTGGCATATGTCAAGGAGACAAATTCTGCCACCTATAAGAAAAGATCATGTTGACTATAACACTACTTCTTCATTTTAATTAGCCAAAGACCTATTCAATACTTTCATAGAGATACGGTCTAGTCAAGAACTCTTTTCCCAGCATCTGAATGCTATAGAAACAGAAAATTTGCTTTATATCTTTTTGTCCTCAGGGGACATAGAGAGACAATGGTTCCTATTTTTAAAGACAGGTTATTGGGAAAGTTGACAGTTCAGATGAATGGGAAAGCACTTTGGCAGTGAAGAGAGAATAAACACTAGGGTATTAGGAGAGCCATCAGGAGATGCCATCCCCAGAGGCTGAATAAACCCATCTGCCAGGGACATTATTCAAAAACATAGTCCAAACTGCAATTGTCTGGCAAATAGACTCCCACACCATTAGGTGAAAATGATAGGTGGTGACAGGTAAAATTGAATGAAATCTACCTGTTATGTATGTTGAATTCCAGGGGTCATTTCTGAATGTATAGATTACCATGTGAGGTTAAATCACTAACCCATAGTTTGCAGAAAAAGAATGAGAGTGAGAGAGTGTTTGGCAGAGTCCAGGTGGTCGTGTGGCTGCTTCTAAGCAGCAGCAGTGATACTTAATGAGGCAAATGAGACCAGAGCCATAAAGAGTAAGGTCTACTTGTAGACAAAGGCGATCACATCATGACCCCAGATGACTTTGGTCTCATAGCAAACACCCCCTAAAATGAACCTTTTCCTTATATCTCTCCAACCACTTAGCCACTGTCACCTCATTACAAATTAGGATGCATTTTCAATGCACAATACTCAGTGGATACTATGGTAGGCCTAAATGTATATTAAAAAATTTCTTCCTTTTCCCAACTTAATATCCATGGGTGCCCAGCCAAAAAAAACCTCACCAGTCATCTATACAACCAGGAATCCTAAATTATATTCACTCTTTAGCACTAAAGGCTTATGCCTCTAATGGCCCTCTTAAAGAGTAGATTTTCCCTAAATAGAAGCATTAATATTTTTGAGGCCTACTTCATGTCATTTGGGGCATCTCATCTCATAATGCCAACTGCACAGGAGCAGAGAAAATATGGCTAGGCTCAGTAAGAGGGTGCTCTGAAAGAGAGAAAGAGAAGTAAGATGTATGGAAGCTTCTGAGCTGACAAAAGCCCAACCTACCCTGGTCATAGCCACTTGTGCATTGTCCAGAAAGAAAATGGTCAACATCTACAATCCTGTGGTAGAGCAGGAAGTAACTCATCTGCCCATCATCAGCTTGGGCTATAACAGCTCCCCCACCCCCATCTTATGCTTGTCAATCATCATGCAGAAATCATCCATTAAAAAATAAGATGAATTGTCACCCTTTATATTTCAAGAGTAACTTTCAACTGGATAGTTCAAAGCACCAGCCAAATTCTCACATCTTTCTCTAGAGAGACATAGCAGAGGAAGTTCTTTTTAATATGATCAGGCTTTTTTTAATGATCAGAAGCTATTAGAAAATAGTTTGTGAGATGGATGATCCTTGAAAATTGTTCATTGATAAAAGAAAAGTTTGTAGAAGCTTCCTATGGAGAACGTAGCTATCAATGAAGGAGAAAATTGTGATTGATCTCATAATGTGGTCAAAGATAGGATAAATCTTGAGAGAAACAAAAGAAAAAAGAATTACTCCCTACCTCAAGAAGTATGGTAACAAGGAAAGAGGAATGAGACACCCAAAGCTTTTGAGTTAGCAGATCTACATTTGAATACTGCCTCTGTGGATTTCTCTGTGACCATGGGCAAATGTTTGAACATGAATCTTAGTGTCTTTATTTGTAAAAATAAGGATGATACATTATCTTACATAGTGTTTGTAAAAAAAAAAAATGTGGTTGCTTCATAGTATGTGCTACATAATACTTCTATCCAAACTTTGTTCTGCCCAACTCAAGCTAGGCACACAAGATAATTTAGCTAGCTTTCTCATCTCTGTGACCAAATATCTGAGCAAAACAACTTAAAGAAGGAAAGATTCATCTTGACTCACAGTTGCAGAGGGTTAAGTCCATGTTGCTTGGCTCCCTGTGCTTGGACACAACATCATGGTGGAAGGAGCTAGTGGTGGAAAACATTCTTTACCTCATAGCAGACAGGAAAAAGAGAGGGGGGAAGGGACTGGAGATGAGGTATAACCTTCCAAGTCATACCCACAGTGATGTACTTTCTCCCTCCCACCTCCTGAAGTTTCCAGAACCTCCCAAAATAGCACCACCAGCTAGGAACCAAGCATTCAACACATGAGCCTATGAGAGACATTTCATATTCAAACCAAAATACAAAGCTTACATAAAATGATAGCAACTTGTGGAAGCAACTCGATGTAATGTAATAGAGGAGTAGGACTTGGCTTCTAGATATGGCTCTGCAACTATAAAAACAATAACTATAATTCTATAGCAATTTTCAGCTTATAAACATGTTAAAATATATTCCAAATCAGTGATTGAAAGTGAGCAATATTAAGTAACTGAAGCTCAGTTGCCTCACCTGACAAACCAAAAAGAGGTGCCTGAATATCACCTATAAGGGACTTCTCTCTCTCCCATTTTATGATTCTAATTACTACAATTGTATAAAGTAATGAGTAATTTAGAAAGGAGTACAAATAACAGGGAAATACTATGGCTCTGAAAAAGTTTTATCAATCATTAGAGCCTTGAATTGTCTTCTGAAAAATGGATAGGAGGTAACCACACAGAGGAAAGATTAGAGAATGTGTCCAATTGATGGTAATAGCCCAAGCAGATCCAGGGAGTTGGAACTGAGGAAGATGTGCAAGGATGAGAGAGAATAACCTGAACAAAGTAAATGAGAGTGTTGAAATATAATATGAATAAAAGCCAGGAAGGCTGAGGCCAGCATTTGAACACACTCTAGAGCCAAAGAGAGATAAGATTAGTGAGTCTGTCATGTTGTGGGGGCTGGCATTTGCCATGACACTGAAAGCTATGGCACTGATATTTCAGATATAACTAGGGTCACTTAAGGTGGACAGATTTCAGCTGAGCTTCCAGACTAATACAGACTAGAGAGAAGGACACATTAGCCTACTCCTGAAACAATTAGCCATTGAAAACCCTATGAATAGCAGAAAAGCACTGTCCGATATAGTGCCAAAAAATTAGCCACCCAGGTTGGAAGGCATTCAAGAAATGACTAGGGAAGAGTTGCCTCCTCAAGTAGAGTCAACCTTAATGATGGGAATGGAGTAAAGCCCCTAGGACCTCCATTTGCTGATGTGGCAGGACTCAAAATGAGAAGAAACAACTGTAAACACTCATTAATAATTGGAATGCAGAATGTACAGAGTATGACTCTAGGAGAATTAGAAATTGTCAAAAGTGAAATATCAACATTCTAGGCATCAGTGAGCTACAATGGATTGGTATTAGCCCTTTTGAATCAGATAATCACATGGTCAACTATGCCAGGAATGGCAACTTGAAGAGAAATGCAGTTGTATTCATCATCAAAAAAGACATCACAAGATCTGTCCTGAAGTACAATGCTGTCAGTGATAGAATACTATCCATATGCCTACAAGGATGGCCAATTAATATGACTATTATTCAAATTTACACACCTACCACTAATGCCACAAATGAAGATAGGGAATATTTTTACCAGCTTCTGCAATCTGAAATAGATTGACCATGCAATCAAGATGCACTAATAATTACTGGTAATTGGAATGCAAAAGTGGAAAACAAAGATGAAGTCTCAGTAGTTGGAAAATATGGAAATGATGCTGGAGATTGCCTGATACAATTTTGTCAGCCCAATTACTTTTTCAGTGTAAATATTTTTTTTAACCAACATAAGTAGCAACTATACACATGGAATTCAACAGGTGGAACACATAGGAACCAAATTGGCTACGTTTGTGGAAAGAGCCTATGGAAAAGCTCAGAAGTCACAACAAGATCCACGATCAGCCTATCCACTGCAGATTTAAATTGAAACTGAAGAAAATTAGAATAAGTGTATGAGAGCCAAAGTTTGACCTTGATTATATCCCACCTGAGTTCAGAGACCATGTCAAGAACAGATTTGAGAGCCAGGCATGGTGGTGCAAGCCTGTAATCCCAGAGGTTCAGGAGGCAGTGGCAGGAGGATAGCAAGTTTGAGACCAGAGATAGCCTGCATAATTTAGCGAGACCCTGTCTCAAAAAGTAAAAAATAAATAATGGGCTGGGAATGCAGCTTAGTGGTCCAGCACTTGCAAAGCATGCAAGTGCGAGGCCCTGGGTTCAACCCCCAGTACCACCAAAAAAAAAAAAAAGAAAAAAGAAAAGAAAAGAAAAAGAAAGAAAGAAAGGAAAAGAAAAGAACGGCTTTGATGCATTAGATACTAATGATCAAAGACCAGACAAGTTGTATCATGACATCAGAGACATTACTCTCAAGGAAAGCAAAACATTATTAAAAATATAGGAAAAGAAGAAAAGACTAGATTTCATCTCAAAAAGACTCTGAAACTTCTTCTTGAATAACAAGCAGCTAAAGTAAAAGAAGGACATGATGAAGTTAAAGAACTAAGCAGAAGACTTCAAAGGGGTGCTCAAGAAGATAAAATCACATATAATATGTTCAAAGAGCTGAAGATAGAAAACCAAAAGTGAAGAACATGCTCTATTTTTCTGAAGGTTGAAGAACCGAAGAAAAAACTCAAGCCTCAAGTGGCAATAGTGAAAATTTCTAAAAGGAAAATATTATATCATGCAGGAAATATCAAAAGAAGATGGAAGGAATATCCAGAATCATTATACCAAAAAGAATTGGTGGATGAACACCCATTTCAAGAGGTTGCATATGATCAGAAACCAAAGATACTGAAGGAAGAAGTAGAAGCTGCCTTGAAGGCATTGGTGAAACACAAGGTTGCTGTTTCAACAAACAGATGCAGCACTGGAGGTACTCATCTGTCTATGCCAAGAGATTTGGAAAACAGCTACTCGGCCAACTGATTGAAAGAAATCCATATTTGTGCCTACTCCCAAGAAAGGGGATCCAACCAAACATGGAAATTATCAAACAATATCATTAATATCACATGCAAGTAAAATTTTGCTAAAGGTTATTAAAAAGTGACTTCAGCAGTGTATTGGATCTGCCAGAAAATCAAGCTGGATTCAGAAGAGGATGTGGAAAAAGAAATATCATTGCTGACATCAGTTGGATTTTGGAGAATACCAGAAAGATGTCTACCTATGTTTTATTGGCTATACAAAGGCATTTGACTAAGTAGATCACAACAAATTATGGATAACATTGTGAAGAATGGGAGTACCAGAGCAGTTAATTGTACTCATGAGGAACTTGTACATGGAACAGGAGGCAGTCATTTGACCAGAACAAGGAAACACTGCCGGCTTTGAGGTCAAGAAATTTGTGCATAAGGGCAGTATCCTTTCACTGTACCTCTTCAATCTCAATGCTGAGCAAATAATTTGAGAAGCTGGACTTCATGAAGAAGAATTGGCATTAGGATTGGAGGAATATTCATTAACAACCTGCATTATGCAGATGACAGAACTTTGCTTGCATTAAGTAAAGATTTGAAACATTTCCTAATGAACATCAAAGAACACAGCCTTCAGTATGGATTGTTCCTCAACATCAACAAAACTAAAATCCTTACAACTGGATTGGTATGCAGCTTCATGATAAAGGGAGAAAAGATTGAGGCTTTGCTTTACTTGGTTCTACAATCAATACCCACAGAAGCAGCAGTCAAGAAATCGAGACACATTGCATTGGGAAAAACTGTTGCAAAAGACCTATTTAAAGTGTTGAAAAGTAAAGGTGTCACATTGAAGACCAAAGTGCACCTGACTCATGCTATGGTATTTTCTGTCACATTACATGCTTGTGAAAGCTGGACACTGCATAAGGAGACAGGAGGAGAATTGATGCTTTTGAATTATGGTATTGGAAACAAATATTGAATATACCATAGACTCGCAAAAGAATCAACAGATCTGTCCTAGAAGAAGTGCAACCAGAATGCTCCTTAGAAACAAGGATGGTGCTGGGCATCGTGGTACACACCTATAATCCCAGTGACTCAGGGGGTGGAGGCAGGAGGATCTCAAGTTCGAGACCAGAGGCAGTCTGCATAATTTAGTGAGACCCTATCCCAAAAGAAAAATTAAAAAATAAAAAACAAGGATGGCTGGACTGCATCTTATACATTTTCGACATGTTATCAGGAGAGATCATTCCTTAGAAAATGACATCATGTTTGCGAGAGTGGTGGGTCAACAAAAAAAAAAGAAAGATCCTCAACTAGATGGATTGACACAGTACCTGCATCAGTGGGCTTAAACATAAAAAAGATCATGTGCATGGCACATCATTGGTAGTGTTTTGTTCTGTCATATATAGGGTTGCTATGAGTTGGATCTGACTCTATGGTACCTAACAACAACAAAAATAGGAATAAAGAGGATTTATTGAAGTTCTTGGATGATTTAGCTCTTCTCCAAAGTCTTATTGCACTCATGGTTACCACCTTAGTGAATACTCAGAATTTCTACACATTTTGCATATTTATATTCTTAAATATATTTTTTTTCAAGACTTAGGCCACAATTTATCCTCTCCTGTAGTAAGCAGAGCGAAGACATACAATGATAAACATGGATTGGTGAACTAGTTAAAACACATGTTTTTAATGTTCTTACCCACATGAGTTGGAACCAAATGGCACTGCAGTTAAAAGAACATGGTTCATACCACCAAATAATATAAAAATAGTTCAGATCCAAATACTTCTTTTTTCTGTAACATCTAATACGATGCAAAATACTTTGATAAACAGCAACACTTCTCAAATTTTTTACTCAAAAAGTTCCCTCTACAGTGCAAGAATTGCACAAATTACCTGTGCTGAGGCCTCTCCTTGAAACTATCCGGACCATACCTCAAATCTTTTTTGTTTTCTCCTCTGGTTTTCCCTTTCCCTATCCCCTAAATTCTCCATCCTCTAAGTCTTAAAAACAATCCAAAGAGGAAGCAGAGAAATACTGAGTAAACTAACATGTAAATTTTGAGAGTGGAAGGAGGGAGGTTTTGTAGACATTCACATATTAATCATTTTCACACAAAATTCTAACATCTACTCTATGTTGAGGCAAATGGAATAGGAGTATGTGTTACCTTTCCATTAGTGTAACAAATACCCATGATAAATTGACCCATAAAGAGAAAAAGTTTATTTTGGATCACAGTTATGGAGTTTCAGTCCATAATCAATCAGCCTTGTTTCTTTTGGGATGGTGTCAAGGCAGCACATCATGGCAGGAACACATGGTAGAGAAATGTGATTCAGTTCTTGATCCGGAAGCAACAAAGAGTGAGAGAGGAAGGGATGAGGGCCCATTCAATAACGGGTCAACTTCCCACTAGGCTTCACCTCTTAGTTTCCACCACCTCCCAACAGCATTCAGCTGGGACTAAGCCCTGGGGGGACATTTCAGATCCAAACTATAGCAGATATGTTCACTACTTTGCATCTTACCTAAATAATACTAGAGATGGGCTCCAAAGAACCTAATTCTATGGGCTTAACTATAGAAGCAAGGCAAAAATTCTGTCTAGTAACTTACCTCCTGGGCTAGTAGGGTCCATACCTCCATAGAACTCTCCAGAAGAAAGCATACTTCCTGCATCTAGACTGATCCAGAGCCAGGACAAAGGCTGAGAGCAAGATCTGAGTACAAAGGAGGAGAAGAAAGGCATTTGAGTAACCCTGATATTAATTTTAATCACAGACTGCAAAGTTTGTCAGGAATTTTGAGTTTTTGGTTTATCTAATCTCATGAGATCTAATCCTCACAGAACTCAGAAAGGTAACCTTCCCTAGTCTCGGCTGTTACTCCCAAAATCCCGTTATCAAGGGACGAAATATCACTTGCCTCTTGGGTACCTGCTGAAAATGAGAGCAGAGTTGCAAAATGAGCCCTCCCTTTTGTGTCTTGAGGCAGAATCCCTGCAACTCTTGGAACAGCCTGGGGAGAACAAAGAACAAAGCTTATTTCTCCAGGGCATGCAAGTATATTCGTTCTAATATTCCTCTGCCTTTCTCCCCATTTAGCTCACTAGTCCCTTCCCATTAACTGAGGGCAGCCTGAATGCAATTTACATATTCCCACATTAACAAGTCCTCATCTGCTTTTTCTGAAGAGACTGTACCCATCTCCAAACCTCTCCCAAAGCATATAATGAAAAATCCAATTCTTAGAAGCCATGTTCCTTCAAGTCAGAAAGATGCCCTACATATTTTTTTAACTGATCAGTCTAAAAACAGCTTCAGCCAATTTAAACCACATTTTATGAGATATCATTTGCATCAGGTTTGACAGCCTGCCTGCCACTTTTCCACCCCATTATTATATGAAACAGCTGAGCTACCAACTCTGGCAAAAAAAAACCCACTAACTTTCTGCTGGAAACTGCAACTCAACAGCAATGGTCATAGTCCTGGAAGCTGGCTGTAGCCCATATTATGGTGCTCACTCTAGAAATTCAAGAGAAAGTAAATCAATCTGAAGTAGTCAGGGAAAGAACTAATTCCTCTGTGTCATGTAAGGGGAGAAAAAGATGCGGCTGACACTGTGTTCTGTGAAGCCTCAAATAATGGTTCCCAAGCTCCTAACAGCCTTGTTATGGGCTCTTTGGGGCAGAGTCTCCTTCACCAAAGAACCCTCTAGCTGGTGACTTAATAAATCCTGGCCTGGAGAATGAGCTCCTGATCCCTGGTGAACCCTCAGACCTGGAAGTCACAGGTAAAGTTGCCTGGAATTAATGAATTGCCTGCTTTGGATGAGGGACTCCACTTTGAATCCTTCTACCTGCACTTTGTTCTGCCATATGAAACTATAAACCCCTACTCTGCTGGTATGTTTTATATGGGTTTGTGTTGTTCTTGTTGTTGTTGTTTGTTTGTTTGTTTGTAAGGCAGGGTCTCACTTTGCAACTAAGGCTGGGTTGAAACTCACAATATTCCTGCCCCAGCCTCCCAAGAGCTGGGATTACAGGTGTGAGCCATAGCACCGAACACATATCCCACCTCTGAAGAGAACATGGTGATCTGTTCAATTTAGACAAATACAGAAGACGGGTGAAATGTACTCCCTAAATCATTGCAAAATGGTTTTGGTAGAACCCATACTTCAGCTGTTCTGGGATGAAGGGTGTCACATTCCTGGCCACAGGCCTGTCTAGTTGTAACAAGAGGACTTTGTTCCTGCAGTCCCAGCACTTGGGAACTTTGGCGGGAAGATTGCGTTTGATAGGAAAAAAAAAAAGAGAGAGAGAGAGAAGAAGAAGAAGAAGAAGTAGAAGAAGAAGAAGGAGGAGGAGGAAGAGGAGGTGGAGAAGGAGGAGGAGGAGAAGAAGAAGAAAGGGCAAATACCCTTGAGAAGGACTCAGGCCATTACTCAATCTAGTGGATCTTGGTAAAGAGCAGTCTAGACTTCTGGAAAAGTTCAAACATCCTGAGAGTTGCTCCAAATATCAAATCCTGCAAAGCCTGTGCTTGAGCTGCTTTTTTCGTTTTCTTCCACACTGGGGGCTTCTACATGCTTTGCAAGCACTCTGCCACTGGTCTGCACTCCCAGCTTATCCCATTTTCTACTTTTTATTTTGAGACAGGCTCTTACTAAATTACACAGGCTGCCTCTGGCTTCAAACTTGCAATCTTCCTGCCTCCTCTTTCTGAGTTGCTGGGATTACAAGTGTATGCCACCATGACCAGTTTCCTGGCTGGTGGCTTTTAATCTTGGTTCTCTCAAGACTTGTTTCTCATCTACTCCCCCTGCTTCTAATAACTTTCCAGCCCTACCTCAGCCTTCACCCCCACCAGACAGAAAAAAGTTGAGATTGTTCTCCCACATCCTAACCACAGTTTGGGAATTAATAGTTTCTTCTCACATCTATGAGACATTCCATTTTTGACTCATTTCATGACCAATGTGGAACTACATTCACCTATTCACTCATTCCCTCATTTAACAATATTTATTGAGCACTTGTAATGTGCCAGGCATTGTACTAGGGCTCCAACTACAGCCCTGGACAAAGTAAACAAAATTCTCTCCCTTCCTGGCCATGAAATTCTAATAGGCAGGAAGGAATAATGACTTTGGACTTTTTAAAGAATGTCACTTAAAATTTTTCCTTCTTCTCTTACATTTTCCAGCAACCACCTCTATTTTCTACTATTTTTGTTCCTCATAGTAGAAATTCTATTTTTAGTCTAAGTATGATACTTAATACTTTTTAGATATCTTCAAATACTGTTGAAGAGATTCTCTAAACAAATTTGTGTGATATAGTATTTTTTAACTTTATATTTTGACATAATTTTAGATTTACAGACAAGTTGCAAAAATAATTAAGAGAATTCAAACACCCTTCTCCAAATGTTAACAATTTAGATAACGAATGTAAACTCATCAAAACTAAGAAATTAATATTGGTACTATACTGTTAACTAAATTACAGACATTATTAAGATTTCAAAAAAATTTCTAACTTCCACTAATCCCTCTTCTTTCTCACATTTCAATCTAGAACACCACATTACATTTAATTTCCCCACATGGAACATACAGGAACCAAATTGAACACATTTGTGGAAAAAGATGATGGAAAGCTCAATATCAAAATTCAAAACAAGACCAGGTGTTGATTGTAGATTAGACTATTGGCTGCTCATATGCAGGTTCAAACTGAAACTGAAGAAAATTAGAACAAGTGTAGGAGAGCCAAGGTATGATTTTGAGTATATCCCACCTGAGTTCAGAGATCACCTCAAGAACAGGTGTTAGACATTAATGATGGAAGACCAGATGAGTTGACATGACATCAAAGACATCATTCATGAAAAAAGTAAAAAGTTACTTAAAAATATGGAAAAAAGACCAAATTATATGTCAAAAGAGACTCTGAACCATGCTCTTGAACAATGAGCAGATAACATGAAAAGAAGATGTGATAAAGTTAAAGAACTAAACAGAAAATTTCAAAGGTCACCTCAAGAAGACAAAATCAAATATTATAATGACATGTGCAAAGAGCTGGAGATAGAAAGCCAAAAGGGAAGAATATGCTCTGGTTTTCTCTTAAACTTAAGGAATTGAAGAAAAAAATTCAAGTCTCAAGTTGCAATAGTGAAGGATTCTACAGGGAAAATATTAAATGATGCAGGAAACATTGAAAAATGCAACCAGTAAACAGAGTCATTATACCAAAAAGAATTGGTGAATGAACAACTATTTCAAGAGGTTGTATATGATCAGGAACCAATGATAATGAAGGACAAAGTGAAATTGGCCTTAAGACATTAGCAAAATTCAAGGCTCCAGGAAGTGATAGAATGCCAACAGAGATGTTTAAGTGATAGATGCAACACTAAATGTTCTCACTTGTTTATGCCAAGTGATCTGGAAAACAGCAACCTTGCTGACTGACTGGAAGAGATCCATATTTGTATCTATTCCCATGAAAGGGCATCCAACCAAATGTGGAAATTATCAAACAATATCATTAATATCACACACAAGCAAAATTTTGCCAAAGATCATTCAAAAGTGACTACAGCAGTACTTAGACAAGGAACTGCTATAAAATTAAGGCAGATTCAGAAGAGGACATGGAACCATACCTCATTGCTAATGTCAGATGGATACTAGCTAAAAGCAGAGAATACCAGAAAGATGTCTATCTTTGGGTTTTATTGACTATGCAAAGGTATTTGACTGTGTTAATCACAACAAATTATGGACAGTATCGCAAAGCATGGGAATACCAGAGCACTTAATTGTACTCATGAGGAATCTTTACATGGAACAGGAGGCAGTTGTTCACATAGAACAAGGAAAAACTGCTTGGTTTAATTTCAGGAAAGATGAGCATCAGGGCTGTATCCGTTCACAGTACCTCTTTGATCTCTATGTTGAGCAAATGATCTGAGAAGCTGGAGTTTATGAAGAATAATGTGGCATCAGAATTGGTGGAAGACTCATTAAAAATGTGTGTTATGCAGATGACACAACTCTGCTTGCTGAAAGTGAAGAGGACTTGAGACATTTACTGATGAAGATCGAAGAACACAGCCTTCAGTATGGATTGTGCCTCAACATAAATGAAACAAAAATCCTTACGACTGGGTCAGTAAGCAATTTCATGATAAATGGAGAAAAGACTGAGATTGCCCAAGATTTTGCTTTACTTGGTTCTGCAACCAACTCCTGTGGAAGCAACAGTCAAGAAACCAAAAGACACATAGCATTGGGAAAAGCTGTTGCAAAAGACCTCTTTAAAGTGTTGAAAAGTAAAAATGTCACATTGAAGACCAAGGTGCCCCTGACTCATGCCATGGTATTTTCAGTCACATCATAGGGTTATGAAAGCTGGACATTGAATAAGGGAGACAGGAGAAGACTTGATGCTTTGAATGATGGTGCTGGAGATGAATATTGAATATACCATGAACTGCCAAAATAATCCATTGATCTGTCCTAGAAGTGCATACAGAGTACTCCTTAGAAGCAAGATGGCTAGACTACATCTTACATATTTTGGATATGTTATCAGGAGAGATTAATCCCTGGAGAAAGACATCATGTTTGGGAGAGTGGCAGGTCAATGAAAAAAAAGGAAGACCGTCTACTAGATGGATTGACACAGTGGCTGTAATAATGGGTTTAAACATAAAAAAGATCATAATGACTGTCACAGAATAGAGGAGTGTTTTGTTCTGCTGTACATAGGTTCATTATGAGTAGGACCCAACTTGAAGACACCTAACAACAACAACAACAATCTCCTCTAATCTGTGACAGTTTCTTAGTTTTTCTTTTCCTCAACTATTGAAAATTCTAGTCAGGTATTTGCCAAATGCCCCTCGTTTGAGTTTGTTGATGTTTTCTCATGATTGGATGGGGGTTATGGGTTTGGGGAAAAAATATCACAGAATATGCCCTCTTTATGACTTACCATATGGTGAGGTCAACTGTCTTACTTACTTCTGATGAAGTTAACTGTAATCACTTGGTTATGGTGATATATACTACTATAAAATAATATTTTTTCTTTCCATATCTTTTGTTAGGAAAACTCTGAGTCCAGCCAACATTTAGAGAAGAATCATACTATACTTTAGAGAAGGAGGAATATCAAAGAATTTGTAAACCTTTTAAAACTACTTATTAAACAAATTGGAGAGGGTAGTTTGAAGTTATGCAAACATCATGTTTAAAGTTTTGCCCACTGTTTTTAGTAACTACTTTTGAGTCTTTGTTACAGGGATTCATTTGAAAGTGCCCCTCAGTTCCTCATCCTTCCTTTGGCTTACTGCCCCTCCCTAATCCTTTTTTTCGGAAAAGAAGCCTTAGGTTTCAGTTAACTAGCTGCAGAAGGTCAAATTCCATTGCAAAGTTACCAGCAAAGGAACACACTTCTGGCCCTTCTTCAGATCCTGCCTGAACCTGTACATATCTTGTCATATCAAGACCTTCCATTCCAAAAATCTCTAGTTCCATCCCCATGTAGCACAAAGCAGCCCCCCATCACATGGAAGTAGAAAGAAATGTTGACAGTGAGGAATGTAACAATGCAGGCAGAAAACCTACTTATAAGGTAAGTGTGAAAAGTATAGAAAAATGTCAAGAACAACAAACTTATTAAGTCAGTTATTTTGGAGACCAAGAATTGGGCTTTGAAGTTTGAACTGGGGATACTGGTTTTTGCCTCCCTTTCCAATCTTTCTCCGAATCTTTTATCTACTTTTACCTTCCTTCTCAGTCCTTTCCCTAAAGTTTCAATGATCCATTCTTTTCACAGGGTGTTCTCTAAGGCCGTCTCCTCTCCTCATGTTTTTGTGAATTGGTTTATCTGAAAAGAAAATGCAAATGCTGCCCCAGGAGTTCTAAGATTCAGATCACTTTCAAAAAAAGGAGAGGGTAGCTCCAAAGAGAAAGACCTCCAGCCTGCACGGGGATTTCTAACTCAGAGGTTTAGCTCAGTTGGCAGAGTGCTTGCTCTGCATGCTCTGAGGACCTGGGTTCAATCCTTGGCACTGCAAAAAATGGGAGAAAGACCCGGCAGCCTACTCCTGAAACAATCAGCCATTGAAAACCCTACGAATAGCAAAGAAGCACTGACAATAGTGCCAGGCATGAAATAGTGTCTACTGTTTCATTCTGTTGTACATAGAGATTCAGTGGACTTGCCAAGTACTTTCAAAAGTATGGGCCCATAGGTAGATGTCCTGAAATAGTCTGCTTTTGTTTGTACTTAGGCAGCTATTGATCCGGGATTATGGACTAAGGTCCCTTAGAATAACATCCTTCCAATGGCCTTAAGAGATTTGTCTCATGCATGGCTTCATCCATTATGGCTGGATGCAGTCAGTCAAAATCCCCTTCTTATCCACTTTGCCTGTTAATATCTAAGCTAAACTCCCTAACAAGAGCATTTTCATGACATACCCTGGATTGCACACTCAGTTGCAAAATGGGATCTGTATTCAAGTTTCATCAGTCTCAGGTTTATGCTCCCTCTGGTTTTACTTGGCATACAGCTTGCTACATAGTATGAGGAATTGTCACCAGCAGTGAGTGCTACAGCCCAGATCCTACCACGTGAACATGAAGCATTCACCTTCCTTGGAACCTCAACTCAGCTGAAACCCAGGTTCTTGATTCAGTTGCCATGAAGAATTTTAAGATGGGTCAGTTAAAAAAGCACAGCAGTTTGAAGTTTATTAGGTGAAGGAAAGGGGTAGCAGATGTGTCAGGGTGAAATGTGGATACATGTGAAAGGAGAGAGATCTAGGAGAGAATCATAGTACACATCCAAGACATGGATGCAAGCTTTTCAAGAGAGAGAAAGGCATAAAGGCATGTGTTCCCCCTAGTTTTATTTAACCTAGGGCATGCCCCATGTGATATCAGTACTGGGTGCCCAGCTCTGGGTGCCCAGTGTGATGTGGGCCTTAAGAGTTTCACCTGGAAACTGCTTGGGGTTATATTGTTGAAAAGATACAATCAACAGTTCAATTCAAAATTTAAGCAAAATCAATGGCTGCCTTACCCACTCCCTCCATTACAAAGAACATCCCCCTAGGAAATGAGACTGGGAGATGGCTTTGAGATACATTGTTTTAGAGAGTGCCACTAAAACAGATATGTAGGTTAAAACAGGTAATAGGTTAAAAGAAGACGTTCCATTGTTTATGGTTTAAAGTAGAAACACTTCAGTACACCTATTGGAGAAACTTCTCTTTTGTAAAATGAGATTGTAAGGAGGAGATGCACTGTATAGGTTTATAGATAAAAAGAGTCACAAAGGAGCTGCTTGGGATTGTCCTGACTACAAACATGGCCCATAGTTCCATTTGTAAGGTTCTCAAAGAAGCACAGAATTATAGAGGGGAAAGCAAGGTTAAACTCAAAGGTCACATACATTTTAACTCCAAGTATAGTTATTTTAACATTTTCACTTAAAATATTTCTCAAAATAATGTCTGTGCAAGTAATTTTCACAGCCGCTTTCTTAGTTGTGTTAGAGTCCTTGATTTTCAACCCACGAGACTTAAACCAGATCCCGGAGTGAGGATACTTTCCTTCTCAAGCTCCTAAAATTTTCCCTGTCTTTTTTTACTGCCTCAGAATAAAAACTTAACAAGTAAATGAAAAACTGAATCAACGCAATAATAAACTTACAAGTTCAACTTGCTATTGTATAAATAAATATAACACATCTCATGCTGGAATGAACACAGACCCTGGGGTAGTGAAAATTTAGTGGGCAATCCCATGAGGAAAGCCTGAAATGTCTGTGGTGGGGGGAATATTCTTTCCTACCTCAAGATAACACTGGTAACAGCTAAATCTACATATTTCCTGGCTTTTATTTTGGTCTTTGCTTTCTTCTTTCCCATAAAAGATAGCTCAGAAAGCTGAAGAGAATTATAAGAGCTATTTTCTCTTCCCAGTCTGACCAAACTATAAGTACATCCATCTTTTTTCACACCAATTTCTGTTTTTGTTTTGTCCCAGTTACAATTTGACTATTGGAATTGACTTTTAGTAATCTTATTCTAAAAGGACAGAGAAACAGGAAATGTGTGGTAAGGAGACTTTCAATACCAACTCTGCAAGGGAACTTTATTCAGCAGTAAAAAGGTCTCTCCCTGTTCACAAGGATATTTTGCAGCTTTGATTTTTGCCCAGATGTTCAGAACATATCATCATTTCCTTTGGCCTGATTTGATGTCAGGAGAGAGTGAAAATATAATCCCTGTGTAGGAAAACCTCACAGCTGGTTTTCCCGATAATTCACCATGATCCCAACAAGCAGTTTTAACAATGTTCCCAGGAATCTGTGATCTTCCCAAGGGCATAACAATATTATGTCAAAATTGCACTGTAGGCACTCAATTTATGTACCTGAATGTGTCTCAGACCTCCTTGTTTAACTGTCATAGATTTAGTGTCCAGAGTTACGTCTTTGATTGGCAGTTTCAGCAAATAATAATAAATAAGAATAAAAAATAGAAACTTATTATTAACATGTCATGTCCTAGAAACAAGGGTTGGCTGTTACTGTTGTTGTTAGGTACCATCGAATCAGTGTCCCACTCAGTGACCCTAAGTCCAACAGGCAAAACACTGTTGTCAGTGCTTTTCTGCTATTCATAGGGGTTTCAATGGTGGATTGATTTTTGGGAGTGGGTTGTCAGCTCCTTCTCCCAAGCCTACAGCACCTGATGTTCCCAGGTGGTCTCCTATCCAAGTACTAACCAGGCCCGACCCTGCTTAGCTTCTAAGATCTGAAGGGATTGGATGCCACATTGCTATGGCTCGCATAGGATTTGTAGAAATGTCTGAATGTCTAGCACCTTGCCTAAATCTGACACATAGTAGGTGCTAAGTGAATATTTGCAGAATGAACCCAGGAAGAAATGGATGAGTGATGTGAAGTAGTTGGGAAAGATTCACACAGAAAATGGGGCTTGAACTGGACCAAGTATGCTGGGGACTGTGGAAAGGGCTTTCATAACAATACTGAATTACTGAATGCTGTTCCTTTTATGGTCTTAGTCCCATCAACTGGTAATAACACTTTTCCCTTTATTAGAACCAAGAGATGACAGGCAAGCATTCAACCACCTGCTTTGGGATCACTTAACACTAATTCCATTTCCCCAGCCCAGTTGATGGCAACTTTATGAACCATACTTTACCTAAAATCAATTGGTTCTGAATTCTAGAGCCTGTTACTCCTAATTTGCTTTTCCAGGAATCTTTATATATGTAACAGAAATTCAATCCACAGTAACTTCCATGAAAACAGGCTCACAGAACAAAAGTACAGCCAAGGGAGCAAGGGCAACTCAATAAGGAGTGATGGGCTTTTGTTGTTTGGATCAACTCCTGGCCAGTCTTCTGTTTGGCTGTAGCAGTAAGTGGTCAACAACATTCTAAGTAATTCAGAGTTTTTGTCTTTGGCAGAGGACACATGGGCCAATATAGATATACACTATAAGGCACTTATCAATGTGGAGGAAATACAGTGTGTGCTTTGGGGATATTTAACACATAGTTGGCCTTCTATCATCTGCTATTAGTGTGTTACAATCTTGTTTTTTCCATCCTTTTGGCATACATTCAATACACAAATTTATCCAGGATAAATCCATTTATCACAGGATACTAACACACAAGTATAGTTTCCTCCATAACTCACAAGCTATTTGCTTACTTCCTATCTATAATTAGTCTCATCACTGCCTTATGTATTTATTCTATGTGTAGCAGAATTGAATTTTCTTAAACAAATACAAAAATTACGCACGTAATAGCTTCTGATGTCTCTTCCTATTAAAGCAATCTGGTGTTGGATGGCAGGGGAAGGAGATGCATGGATACAGAAGCAAGGCAAGGAAGTCAGCACAGAAGAATGCCCTCTATCTTCTGTTCTTCTGTTTCCAGGAGCCAGGATATCCACTGCCAAAAGATGGATCTGAATGTTGAGATCATCTGTGACTCCATGCACCTCTGACTTTTAATACTCAGGTAAATTATAAGAGTTTTATTCCTTGAGTTTAAACCAGCTCTGAAGTTGTAAATGATCCCTAAGTTATAAAGCAGGCAAAGTGATCATTGCCTACACAACCATGGCTATACCTTGCCCTCACAAATAAGACCTGGGAAATAATTCTGATATGTGTTCCATTGTCACTGGGGTTTAGATGGCAGCAATAACCTCTGAGAAAGCAATTCCCAAGGGCTGCAGCCATTTCTGCACTTGGCAGTGAACACATTACTTGTTCACAACTCGTCTCTGCCTTGATCAAATACAGTCCTGACCACCTCAACTGTAACATACAAAGAAACATCCAGGAGTCACACAGGTAAGCACAGAGTGAATAAGTAAAAATGTTCCAAAAATCTGTGTGTTAACTACGCAAATTTTTTTAGTTCCTTCACTTTCCCTAGAAAGGTGTGGTTCAAGACCTCAAAAGGCTACTGGGAGAGGCAAGCTCATCCTTTTACCTATCTTTCAGAAACAAAAGAGTAAATATATAGAAACAATAAGGAGCAGAGGAAACAGCAAAAGGTTTCATTCTTCTTTGCCATTTAAATATACTAAGATTTTTTGCCATACCTGCTGGTGGGGCTAGGATGGCTTTTCTAGGTAGAAAAGAGGCTTAGCGAACACTTACAGTTAGACCAAAATATACGTACAACCAGAAATGTGGTCATAGCAGGGGATTCAGCTGACCTCCTCCTGGGGCTGTTAAAGGGCTACTATAGCATCCCAGAAGTGTTTGGCTCCTACTGGCCTCCTCTTCTGTTTTGGACTCCCAGAACACATTCAGCTACTCCTCTCTCTTCCAGACATTCATGTTCCCTTCTCACTTCACAGGTGCATCCCAGAGAACTTGGCAGAGGAGGCCAATGAATTTGCATAAAATTGATTTTAAGCCAATAGCATTTCTCTAGTGTCTGACACAAACAAATGTGAAACTCTGCCATGGAGATATAACTTTGGCTTTGATCATGTAGGATTTCCACAGGTAAATGCCCTCTACATAGAACTCAAATTCCCAAATTACAGAATGAGTCAACAATTTATCATGAATACAGTCAGCCAAAGAGCAGAAGCATATCCTTGCTCAAAACTGCAAATAATTAAAACACCAAATACACACTAAAATTAAGTATTTTCAAATGATTACAGAAATAAGAGAAGGAATCAAAAACATGAGAAAAGAATTAGACAGATTCAGAAAGAGTATTAAAATTTCCATTAAAACAGGGAACTCTTTTTTCGAGATAGTCTCTCTCTATGTAGCCCAACCTGGCCTCTTTCTTGAGATCCTCCTACATCAACATCCCATATAGATAGGATTACAGGCATACACTACTACACCTGCCAAAAGAATGTCCAAGTCTATTACATTTTACTTTTATTTTTGCTGTGCTAAGTATCAAATACCTGCAGCCATAGCACCGTGTAATCTGATCCCATCAGATCTCAGAAGTTAAGCAGGGTCGGGCCTGGTTAGCACTTGGCCAGAAGATCATCTGGGAATGCCAGGTATTTTAGGCTTGGGAGAAAGACCCAGCAACCCACTCCCAAAAATCAATCCACCATTGAAAACCCTATGAATAGCAGAGAAACACTGATAATAGTGTTTCGCCTGTTGTATGTAGGGTTGCTATGATTCAGACATCAACTCAATGGCACCTAACAACAAGTATCAAACAGGGGTTTAGCTCAGTTGGTAGAGTGCTGCTCCACAGTTCCTGAGGACCTGAGTTCGTTCCCCAGCACTGCCAAAATGGGAGCTGGATGTGGCAATCTACTCCCGAAGTGATCCCCAAACAATCAGCTGTTAAAAACCCTATGAGGGTCAGTACGGATCAGACCTGGCATCTAATAACAACAAGTATCAGACATGTGTTTTCTAAAGATTCTGACATTTTCTCTACTCCTGAAGATAGGTCTTAGATATTGCAGAGTAGGAATGTGGCTTCTACCTTGTCTTCATCTATGGACATAGATTCAAGGGCCTCTCTGGCTACTTTTCTGGTCTATTGGCTACTTACATGACTGTGATAAAAGGCCAAATTAACCATAATGACCTTGGATTGAGTAATGGCCTCCTACTCCAAGCATCTCAACAATGTAAACTCTACACAGAAAGGATGTAGTGGCCAGTATTTACCAGTGGAAGTGCTCACCCAAAACTTTGCTAAAACCCATACCTACATAGAATTTTCTGATAGTAGAGAAAGATTACCTTTAGAATAGCCATTTGTCGGGCAATAAAATGTGACGTCTATGGCAATCTCTCAATGTAAATTGTACACTTCCTGCCAAACTATATTCCTTCTGGGTGAATGAGGCAGGGTCTCAACAATACACAGGTTGTAACAGTAAATAATATAGGTCCTGAACTGAGGAGCAAAAACAGTCATCTCCAATAGTCTCCCACAGTGTTGGCTATGTTATTATATAACATAATAATATAGAAAGTTTTTAAATCGACAAGAATTATAATAGCCATTATTTATCCCTACATACTACCTCACCCACCATGGTGAGCCATTCAGGGGTGCATTGTGCAGTGGCAGGCACTTGTTGGCCTCCATAGAAATGAAGAGAAAAGTGACTGAAACTATAGTAGTGACAAAGTCACAGAACTGAGGCTGAAAAGTCTGATTTGGTGACTACAAGCTCATGATCAAAGGGTACATGACAAGGCTACTCATCCTGTTCTTTTTTCTTGGTGGATGCCAATAACTTACCAGGAAAGAATATCAAGAAAGATTGAACCACAATTTAGTTTCCTTCAATGTAAGATGTCAGAAATCCCACAAAACACTCGTTACAAAAACCTTAAATGTAAGGATATTTTTAAAAGGACCTTCACAAATTTATGAATAAGCCATAATAAAGTAGATAATTCCTCTAAGGTCAGAAAACTTGGGAATGTGTGTCTGGGGAGGTAAGTCAGTACTGTAACTGTGATATACACAAGACACATCTAAGGATCCATTCTGGTAGAGCAACAGCAGCTAAGTGCAAAGTTAACCAAGACTTTCAGGTTTGTATAGGTGACAGCAACAGATTTTAGACTATCCTGAAGAAAGCCAGGGCTCAAGAAGGGGTATAAATGATAAACCAGAAGAACACCTATCTAATGGAGACAAAACAAAAACAAAAATAAACAAAACCAAGAATCTGTCTTACCCTTCACTCTGGATCCCCTAGGATCATAGGAGTTTGAGTCTGAATTTACATTTCTTTTTTTTTTTTTTTTCAGCTGAAGACACCATGACCTAAGAATTTTAATTTAAAGTAAACCTATTTTCATAGTAGTGCCCTTAGAGGTCTGCACGTCTTTTAGAAGGAGCACACCTTAGCATGAGCCTCTTGCACTCTTTCAGAGAAGGAAAGGCTGTGGAAACACAAAGAGACCAAACATACAAAGACTTTGCGTTTAAGATATAAAAGAGAAGATATAAGCAAGAATAAATATTAAATATGAACAAATTGCTTTGATAAAGATTCAAATAGAAGTTTTAAAGTTGAAAACTATAATCACTGAAATAAAAAACTTGCATCAAGCCAGGTATGTGGTGTACACTTATAATCCCAGCAGTTGGGAGGCTGAGGCAAGAGGACTGTGAGTTCCAAGCCAGCCTGGACTACACAGTGTGAGTGCCTCAAAACAAACAAATAAACAAACAAACAAATAAAACAATGAACATAGAGAATGCAGCAACTTCTACCTAAGTTCTGGAGCAGAAGATAATAAAAGAGAAACTAAGGGATGGGAAACATTCAAAGAGAATGCCTGATAGCTTTCCAAAATTAATGAAAGACATGAGCTCTCAGATCCAGAAAGTCATTAAACCTCCAGAAGATCACATACTAAAAATTCCATTCTTAGATACAATACAAAATCAAATTGCCCAATGACAAAGAGTGAGAGCATTTATAGAGAAAAAACAGAGAGTATGAACATAAACCAATAATAAGATTGACACCTAACTTTTCGATGGGGGAAAAAGTCAGTAAGTAGAGCAACAGTACCCTAAAATATTTTCAGATTGTGAAAGAACTGCCAATCTAGATTTGTATTTTATTAAAAAGCATCTATTAAGAACATTACATATATACAAAAAATACATACACATGCACACAAAATGAAAATGTTTACCATCTACAGATCTATACTAAAGTTTTAAAAAGAAGTTATTTAAGAAAAAAGATAAAATTATTTTAAGGATAAATAATAGATCAAGAAAATGTTAGATATGTGGTTTAAACTAAATATATATTACTTGTACAAAATAATAAAAATAATTAATGACAAATAACAGAGTTAAAGGCTAACAAACAATATCATGTGGGGTTGGAATACACATTTGCAATTCAATCATGCATTCATTTAACAGTATTTGGTAAGCACTTACTACATACTGGAATTTGTTTGTTTGTTTGTTTGTTCATTGAGACAGAATGTCACTTTGTAGCCTAGGCTTGTCTAGAACTCACAATGTAGGCCAGGCTGGCCTCAAACTCATGATCCTTTTGCCTCAGCCTCCTGAGTGCTATGAGTATAAATATGTACTGCTACTCTCAGCTAGCAGGAACTATTTGATGCACTGGGTAAACAAGAGTGAATCAACAATTAATATTCCTTCCCTTTGAAATTTTCATGTTAATACAGAAAGGTAAACAAAATAAAATAAATGAATAAAGTCAGGTGATATCAGTTCTATACAGAAAAACATAGAAGAGAAGTAAGAGACAGAGTAAGAGCTGAGGGGCATTCCTATTCCTTCATGTCTCTTATAGTCCATGTAGTCTTTCTATAAATTTGTTGAATAGCATATAGAAAGTTATTCTAGAATTTATATACTTTTGAAGGAAAGTAAAACTCAATTAAGGTTAGACTTAAGTATATGAAGTATGCATGTTAAACTTCTAAATTAAAAATAGAAATAGAGTATATTTTTGAAGTAAGTATGAGACAAGGTGGAGAATGGGATGGTGAGGATCAATTAATTCAAAGAAACCAAGAAAGGAGAAAAATCTTAAACTTAAAAAGAGGGAGACAAATAGAAAGCTAAAAATGAGGGTCAAAATAAATAAAGATATTTTAAAAATTACAGCAAATGAGAATGAACTGAATGCTCTGGATAAATGGTAAGAACTATCAGACATGGTTTAAAACTGCAAGGAATATATGCCCTTTAGGTATAGCAAGGATCACAATAAAGACAGATTTTGAAGATAAAGACATTAAATAAGCATATAAGGCAAATATTGGCCAAAGATATCTGGTATATCTATATCATATCAGTCAAAGCAAACCATACCACAAATAAACATTTAAAACCATAGTCAAAAAATTACATAATGAAAAAGATTCAGTTTCATATAACCCGTAGTGTCCTCAAAATTTGTAGACTAAAAACTGAAAAAACTATAACTAACAATCTATCCTGTATTAGTGATTTACAGATCTAATACACCAAAACATTTATAAACATTAACAGAGACCACTACATCATAGGTCTTATGTTTACTTGGAAGACAACAAACAATAAATAACTAAAATACATAGTGTCTTATTGTTGTTGGGTGCCATTGAGTCAGGTCAGAGTCATAGCAGCCCTGTGTACAACAAAACAAAACACTCCCCAACACTGTGCTAAGCTCATGATATTTTTTATGTTTATATGGTGTATTAGATAAGAGATTTTATCTGATCAGTATTTTAATATTGCCACCCTGACTTTCATGCTGTGAATAGACTGAAGGTATGAAATAGATTGTTAAGGCTGAGATCTAAACTGTCTCCCAAAGGCCATGTCATTTGGTCCTCAGTTGACAGTGCTGTTCTGAGATTTTGTGGAACTTTGTGAGGCAGTTGTAGCTTGGCAGTAGTGAGGCACTAGGGTTGTGCCCTGGCAGGTTTTTATTCTGGACTTTTGGCTCTGTGCTCTCTCTGCTTCCTGTTCATGAAGATGTAAGACCATTTGGTCTCTCTCTGTTCCTAGTCCACCAGGCTGTGAGATCATCTATCACAGGCCCTGCCACCATACCTGCCCTGCCACCATATGGACTGATCTACCAACTGTGAGCCCTCAATAAATCTCATCCCTCCATAAGATGATTTCAATTGGCTTTTATACACAGATGAAAGGAAATAATTTAGGGGGCTATTAAAAAACCTAAGTGAGAAATCATAATGGCTCAGAACTTGGTGATAACAGTCAAAGTCATGAAAAATGAACAGCTTCTGGATTTATTATGAAAAAGAATCAATTCAGAGCATGAAAGTCAAGTAAGGCTTCAAGGTCTTTTGGTCTAAACAACTGAAAGGATGCACTGCCATTTCCTAAAGGGGAGGCTGTAGAAGCAGCAGAAGCTCTCTTTTAGATATGACAAACTTCAGATGTCAATTAGACATCCAGGAGAGACAGCACATAGGCCCTTAGATATGTGAATCTGGAGTCTAGAGGGGTGGTACAGGCTAGAGATATATATTTGGCAGTTAATCAGTACATGGATGGTTTTGAAAGCCATGAGATTGAGTGAGATCATTGAGAAAGTGAGTATAAATAGAAAATAAAAGAAGTCCAAGAACTGAGTTTGGAGCCAACCCACAATTAGAGTTAGGAAGCTAAGAAAGAAGTAGCAATGCAGACTGGAGAAATCAGGCTTGCCAAAAGAAAACCAGAGTGGTCAAATACATCAAATGTAGATGATAGGATAAACAGGGTAAGAACTGGTTAACTGGACAGACATGCAAAAAATCTTAAACATGGTAATAGTAAACAACATTTAGCAGCATTTAAAAATGAAATCATATAATAATCAAGTTGGATTTGTCACAAGAATACAAGTGTAGCATTAAAAAATCTATTATATTTCCCAAATTTACATTAAAATAAGAAAATCAAATATTCATACAGAATGCAGAAAAGCATTTGACAAAGTTTAATATACATTTATAATAAAAATTTCTAGCCAACTAATAAAAGACCAAATACTCCTTAAACTGATGTATGCACCAAAAATCTACAGCCATGATCCAGTGGATATTCAAATAGTTGAGCTGTCTCTTTAAATTTTTTTTAAAAGTATGTTCACTATTCAATATTTTATTAAGCATCTTATTGAGGATTTTAGTGGTCTCAGTAAGAATGAAAAGAAAGTAAAATGTTTTACAGTTGATATGGAGAACGTAATATCTCACTATTAAAGAATGTGTCATTACCTACAATGAAAACCAAAAAGCCTCCATAGGCAATATGAGAGCATTAGAAAGTGCTTTGAGCTGGGTGCTAACACATGCCTATAATCCCAGAACTCAGGAGGCTGAGGCGGAAGGATCAGGAGTTTGAGGCCATCCTAAGATACAAAATGAATTCAAGGTCATCGTGGGCTACATAAAAAGATCGTGTCTCAGAAAAAAAAAATGACAGAGTTGTGAAATATCATCAGAGAAAATATTAATATAAAATTAACTCTAGGAGGGGAGACAGGAGAGGATAATAGAGGGTGAATATAAGCAATGTACAATGATATGCATATATGGAATTGTCATAATGAAACCCATTAATTCGTATGGAAACGAAAAAGAATGACTAATAAAAAGGGAACATCAAAAAATTAATTGCATTTCAGCACACCCATAAGTGCAATTTTAAAAGAGGGCCTTAAATTAATAGTAATGTAACATATGTTACACATATATGTATATTTTACTTAAAAACACAATTAACAAAATACATGCAAGTCATTTCTTGAGAAAATTATAAAGTTCATTTGAAGACATTAGAGAATAACTAAATCTTTGAGGTCAGAAGTACACAACTATTATCTTGGATTAAAAGACTAAAATATAATGAAGATATAGGACACAAATTATCCCTAAATTAAGGTATATGTTTAAAGCACTTCTATCCCAGGAAGTTTTATAAAAGCAGTTCAACAAGCTAATTCTCATATCTATGTGATAGAACAAAGGCCAAGAATTGTCAATACTTATAAGGAAGGCTTGCTCTACCAGAGAAAAAGACTTGTAAAGGTGTAATAAATAAAACAATGAGAATTCACTCAATGATAAATACAACATGAGAATAGAGAACCCAGGAACAAAGTCTAACATATATGTAATTTATTATTCTGATGGATGTATCTTTGCACAGGGGAAAATAAAGGACTGTTAAATAAATGATGCTAGAAAGATTAGTTATCCATATGGAAAAATTGAAATTATACCTCTAAGGCTAATGTACAAAATAATTTCTAATGCATTGCAGACTTAAATATAGAAGACAAAACTTTGAAACATAGCTCTATGACCTTGGGGTAGAGAAACAAGTGTTGACCATAAAAGGAACATATTTTACTAGATTAAAAAATGTTTATGGCTGCATTAATATTAAGAACTTTTGTTCATCAAAATATTTCAGGAAGCAAATGAAAATACAACCCATAAACTGTACAAGGATGAGAACAAAGACTGTTTTTTAAAATACTTTCAAAAATAGACAGGTAAAAAGCAAACAAATGTACCTTAAAATGATTAAAATATATTAAGGAACATTTTCCAGAAGAAAAGCAAATAACTAACTACTTTAAATCATAGTAAGAGAATTGCAAAATACAACAATAAGTTACAATCACCAATATGGCAAAAGCTTTAAAATCTGACAATAACATATAGGAAGAGAATATGGAGCTATGAGGATTATACACTAATGATGAAAAGTCAAATTGGTACAACTAATTGGAAGTACAATTGGCATCATCTTGTAAAGCTGATGAACATAACTCTATGACCTAGAGTTCTGCTCCTAAGAATACACTAGCTATACCCTGAAGAGGCACTGTTCAATAGAAATTTAACACAAGCCACATATGTAAATTATAGTGTTCTAATAGTCAAATTCAAAATAGTAAATAAAATGTGAAATTGCTCTTAATAATAGAATAAATATTGTTTATTTAACCCAATGTAGCCAAAATATCATTTCAACATGTAAAGAATATGAAAAATCCTAATTAGTTGGTATTTTTGTATGACATCTATTGTGTATTTGATACAGTATATATCAATTCAGACTAGCCACATTTTAAGTTCTCAATAGTCAAATATGAGTATTGGACAGTATAATTTAAGGAACCACAGGATACAAGTAAAATAATGTTTATGTTCACTATGGTATTGTTCATAATGGGGAAAACCTGGAAACAATTAAATACCCTTAAAGATTGCTCATATGTCCTGGGGATGTGGCAGGTAAATCACAGATTCAAGGTCAGAAGCAGCCTATGTGACTTAGGAAGACTCTGTCTCAAAATAAAAAATAAAAGAGGGACTGGGGTGCAGCTCAGTGGCTGTGCACATCTAGGATGCATGAGGCTCTGGGTTCAATTCCTTTTACTGCAAAAAAAAAAAAATATTGTACACATAGTGGAATACTATGCAGTAATTATAATGAAAAACAGTAGCCACAAACAGCATGAACAAATCTTAGAAACAATTATGCAACAGATAAAACAATTTTCATAGGAATATATACAGTATAACATCATTTTCATAAAGCTCAAAGCAAAACAGTATGTTGTTTAGAGATACATAAAGAGCAACTCTATTAAAAAAAGCAGGGGAATAAAAACAAACTGTCAAAGATAGTTGTTTCTTCTGAGGGAAGGCAGGGAAATTGAAACAGGGAAAATTATAGAAGTTTCAAGTATTTAAGTAACTTTTCATGCATAATGATGCTTTTATGGGTGACTTTATTATTCTAATTCATACCTCATATATGCTATATTTATTATTTTCTACATATTAAATTCTTCATAATAAAATGAGACAAAATAAAGAGGTTGTTCTGGAAAACCCCAGATCATTCTGCCCATAGCCATTTTCTTCTTTCCCCTTCACATGTTTTTCAACATTTATCCATACCCTGGAGAAAGTACAGAATGGCCAGACTTAACATATATATTGTTATGGTTGTTGTTAGGTGCCATTGAGTCAGTATTTAACTCATAGTGACCCTACATACAACAGGTGAAACACTATTGTCAGTGCTTCTCTGCTATTCATAGGGTTTTCAATGGTGGATTGATTTTTTTGGAGTGGGTTGCTGGGTCCTTCTCCCATAACATATGTAAGTACTATTTAAAAACAAACATTTATCATGTGTCAAGTATTGAACTAAGTACTTGATATCAAATATTTCATTTAAATTACCACAGAAAGCAACTGAATGGTTTCCCCATCTCACACAGCTTAGATGGTTCCCCATCTCACACTGCTTAGAGAGATGAAATAAACCACCAAAAGTTACATGGTTAAGTGGCCAAAAATAGGATTTGAACTCACATATAATCAGTTTCAGAGCCTATGCTGCAAACATCCATGATGAATGTTCCTATTCAAGTTTTCAAATTACTGCTATCGTTTGGTTTTTGTTTTGCTTTGTTTACTTTGGTGCTGGAGATTTAACCCAGGGCCCTATGCCTGCTAAGAATGTACTTTACCACTGAGCAATCTTCCCCAGCCTCCCTTGGTTTTCACTTGCAGGACATGTTTAGTACATGTTGAATACAATGGGAAGCACAAAAGGACATCAAAGATTTTTAGATGAGACAGCTCCCATTTGCTGGATCTGGATGCTATATGCCATTAACCTGAAAAATGGACAACAAACAACGGCCACTGATAAACTGCACTGTTTATGCCATTAAATACTTTCTCTATGCTAGGTGCAGGGTATGCATCAGGGTTCTGACCTTCACCATGCTGCTAGATACTTGTCTTCTTTTACAGATGAGAAAATTGAGGCTCAGAAAGTTTCTCCTCTTGGCCCAAGTTCATACCATTAGTTAGTAGCAGTGCTGGAATGCCAACCTGACTTGTAGGTGCTTCCTGAATTTTAATAAATGCAAAGGAGAGGGACTTGGGGTGTAGCTCAGTGGTAGAGTGCTTGCCTGACATGCATGAGGCACTATTTCATGCCCCGCACCAAAACAAAAAAAAAGCTAAGAAAATGCAGGTAAGTGACCAGTCTTTCTGTCACTAGAATTTGCAGCTGGACTGACACTATGTGAGAGAGATATTATCTTTCCATGTGTGGTCATGTAAACATTTAAAATAAAAATTATATTTACATGGAGCATGACTTATGTATAAAACACACCCTTGGGCAGGACATGCCTGAGGCAAGACAGAACTACAGTTACATTGTTGAGGAGATGGAAGAAGAACAGACCAACAAAAAGAAGCCCAGGAAGGAAGGTGGGTAATAATTCTATAAGATGCCAAGCAGCTAATGAAAATAAAGGCAGAGGCAAAGGATTAGATGAATTAGGCAGTTTTACTTTTAAAAAAGAACACTCTGAAGCTTGATGCTACATTTAGTGAATAATTCATGTTCTTTGGGATCACAGAAAGGCTTTGAGATGTTCTAGGAAAAAGAAGAAGTGAAAAAAAATCTGTCCAGAGGGGCTTGTGGGTTTGGAAAGAGAAGGGTATGTGTACTACATGTTAATGCAATTCTAACCAGGTGCCCGGATCAGCAAATCTCACCACAGATCACGTGACAAGAATCAGACTGGCTTTCAGTAGGAGTTCAACCAGCTTTGCAAATGGTTTTTTAAAAAATCATCACATGGTGAACATACTGTGTGGGCTGCAAGCTGAAAACAGCCTATTCTTTTTCTTCTTCTATTATCCTTACAGGTTTCTGTCTCTGTTCTCTCCAGGTCAGCTTTACTCATTAATGTTCTTGCCATGCACCCCCATCTCTGCCTCCCTCATTCTTTGGGCAGTAACTCTGAGATCCCTGTACAAATCTGAAAAATTTGTGATCCAAGAACTACAGGAAATATGCAAGAGTTGAGGGAACCCTACTTGATGATCTGATTGGAATATTCTAGTAGCTCTGTGAAATATGAGGCATGATTTTAAAAATGATGAATGTTTAGTTTTTAAATTATTACAATAAAAGACACATTGCCATTAATACTCATCAAAATCCTCCCTATGGCTTTGAACACACACACACACACACACACACACACACACACACACACACTTTTTTTTTTTTTTTGTCACTTTCTGAAGCAGTTCTGGAAGTCTTCTTTTGTAAGTATCTTTAGTTGTGCTGATGTGGTTGCCTTGATGTCCTGAATAGATTTTATATGTTTACCTCTCATGGTCATTTTGACTTTGGGGATGAGCCAGAAGTTTCATGGTACTAGATCCAGTGAATAAGGCAGATGAGGACACACCATAATGTTTTTATTTGAAATGGCCATACCAGCTATGTGTGATGTGGAACATTGTCATGGCAGAGGATAAAATTTATATGTTTCAGAGATATCTTTCGATAAACCTCCAGACATCAATGGAGTATCATAATGGTGGAACATAATTTAGACTATGACATCCTCCCACAGCCCTCTTATTCCCACAAAAAGTCTCTAATTTCCCTTGTTGGAAGCTGGGGAAACCCACAGGGAAATGAGCAACAGGGTTCCAGGCAACATAAAAAGTGAGGCTGGGATGCCCTTTGAATGGACAACAGACATAATCTGGAGAAAATGAAGAGCCCAGAGTAGGAAAATCTAATGAGGCCCAGAATGCAAAGGGTAATTTAGAGAGCATAGGACAGACATCCATGCTGACAATATCAAGAAAGTTCTGGAAACAGCAGTCCAAGAGATAAGGACTGAAGAACCACTTTCCTCCTCAAAGGTGAGCCTTGCCACAGAGCTGTTAGAAAGAAATGGGATTTCCATGCAGTGAGGTCTCACCAAATACTCTGTTACTCCAGCTGCTCCAACTTTCTCCTGGTGATTGCAATGGCTCCTAGCACTTCTCTTATCTCATTGTCTGACTTTGCTACCTGTTAGGTCCCTCAGCCAAAGTCTGTACAGTAATAATGACAATGATGGTGATGATGATGATGATGGCTTACTTTTACTAATAACTTTCTTTGTGTCAGACATCCTTATATAGAAGAGCATTTATTCCTTATAATAACCTCATGATGTTGTTGGTAGGTGCCATCAAGTCAGTATCTGATTATAGGGACCCTACCTACAACAGGAGAAACACTATTGTTAGTGCTTCTCTGTTATTCATAGGATTTTCAATGACGGATTGTTCTTTGGGAGTGGGTTGCCAGGTCCTTCTCCCAAGCCTACAGGACCTGGTATTCCCACGCAGTCTCCCATCCAAATACTAACCAGGCCCCACCCTGCTTAGCTTGTGAGATCTGACGGGATCAGACACCACAGTGGTACAGCTTCAGGCAACCTCATGAAGGTGTTATGATTATGATGATGGTGATGATGATAGTCATTTTAGTAGATCAGGAAAATGAAGCCCAATTCTGTTAAATAACACACTCAAGTTTATACAATTTTTTAGTGTGAGAGTTCAGATTTGAACTCAGGTCTGATTTCCAACTGTTTATTCTTAACTCTTATAACAGTGCCTCCCAAATTTGAATGATGCACAGACCCCTTTAAAAAAGAAAAAAGTTCTTATAGACCTCTAGTAATGACTAAAACTTTCTATAAACTCCTTCTAAAAATCATTAGACCCAAACCAAACATATACATTACAAACTCCTAATATCTGAAGTATAGGACCAAAAAAATTCAAATTAAAAACATTCATTTACTGTGATAAAAGATGTTGTTCTGTTGAAACTAGATCATTGATATTGGTTTTAATAAGAGAAAGATAAGCCCCAGGTTAGGTTTTGTATTGAATAATTTTTTGTGCATATTTTGGCTTTAGCAATTCAGATAATGCCTGTTAGCATAAGTATGTTATTAATTACTTCAACATTTTGTTTGCTGGTTTATAATAAATAGACCTTACAATTTCTAAAACACTGCCAATAAACAATCTTCAAGTGTCAATTTTCATTAAGTGTCAGATGATAACTCTATAATGCTGTCTTGTTTGCTTGAAAGAAGGTTGTGATCGCAACATTACTAAAATTTTGACTAAATAAATCCTGATTGCCAGAAATAAGTCTCATTTTGTGTATCTGGCCATGCCAATTGAGAAACAGAGACAGTGTGGCTTGTTTAAAGATGGGAGCTGTAGAGCATATATGTACAACTTAAGAACTCCCATAAGGGTTATATTCTTTAAAGTTAAATGTGCATATATACCCTTGTGCCCTCTGTTGGCTCAGCATCCCCATCACGTTTCTCCCTCTGATAAATTCATTAGTGTATCATTGACTGAAGTTATTTGACTTTCCCTTGGTGAAAATAGCATTTATAAAAATAAATGCAAATGTCCACATGAAAGTTGTATGGCAATTCTTGGAATAAGTTATCTTTAGAATGTTTCAAAATATACCTATAACTCATCAGATTATCATTGGAATATAACTCAGATTTTTAAAATATTCTTTTACAAAATATTTGGACTTGAAATTTCGACCATGAGTTCCACCTGCAGCAACACCAATCATGTGTGCCTATTATCTAGCATCAATTAATCAGGAAGCAGCATCTCTCTTTCAAGGATTCTCTACTACTAAAAAACTGGCCTGGGTGTCATCTCTCAAGTAAACACAAAGGATCTGTCTTCAACCCCTTTCCACTGGACCCTACACATACAGCCCTATTTCTATTGCTATATGCCCTTGCCACAGATGTAGAAACTCCTTTTTCCCAGCACACAGATTTCCCAAAGGAAGGTTCATCAGTAAGTAAAACCTGAGTCCTATCTGAGTAACAGGTGTAGAAATTGGAGATTCTCACATTATTAACAGGGGTAGAGTGGGAAGAATGTGCACAAGAACAAGGGAAGAGACAAGAGCCATTTTGTATTGCCTCTAAGATTTTTGTTGTTGTCATTATTGCTTTTGTTTTTTGAAACAGAGTCTCACAATGTAGGCTGGCCTTAAACTGTGGATCCTCCTGCCTTTGCCTCCTGAGTGCTCCATTAAGATTTAATACTGGAGCCAAGAGCCATGGTGCATGCCTGTAATCCTAGAGACTTGGGAGGCTGACATAGGAGGATCAGAAGTTCAAGACCAGGGGCATCCTGTGCAACTTAGTGAGACTCTGTCTCAAAGTAAAAATTACAAAGGGGCTGGTAGTGAAGCTTACTGGCGGAGCACTTGCCTAGCATGTGGAAGGCCCTGGGTTCAACCCCCACTACTGGGGAAAAAAAAAGACTCAATATTGACAGGTAGCTGGGGCAGGAGGATCATGAGATTAAGGCCTCCCTGGGCTACACTGTGAGACCCTGTCATAAACAAACAAATACAAAAAAAAATTTTAAATTTGTACCTCCTATTTTACAGATCATAGCAGCAACAATAATAATACTGACAATGCAGAATGTTAGATTAACTTCTCTGGACATTGGCATTTATTGTATTTGCCATTGGTTTGAGAAGTAACTCTTATGGGCAAGTTTTTCATCACAGGACTCTAAATCTATTTTCTAATTCAACAAATAAACATATGCAATGGGGTACCTGTAAGGACAAACCTTAAATGTTTAAATTTTATTTATTTGGAAATCATTAGAATTTTTTGAAACAGACTTCCTTATTTTAAGGGAAATCAACAGGATGGATCTTTGAATTACACATGGATAATGCAAATGCTGACAACTGTTCTCAGAAGAGACTGATTTCCCTACAAATATAGATGGTATAGGCTAAAATTTGCATTTTTTAAAAGTGAGTAAATTGAGTACATCCATGGTAGGCCAGACTAGTACCTTAACAATTTAGATTACTGTTCTAAATAGTAGGTTTCATAATTGTTGTTGTTGTTTTGTTGTTAGATGCCGTCAAGTCATGTCCAACCCATAGTGACCCTTATGGGGTTTTCAGTGGCTGTTTCAAGGTTTGCTCTAGAGTGCATTGCCACATCCTTTTTTTTTTTGATTCCCAGCACCATATTTTTGAGGTGCTGGGAATCAAACTCAGGACCTCAGAGATGGCAGAGCAGAGTTCTACCAACTGAGCTAAATCCCAGCTGGGGTTTCATAATTAGTTCTCTTTAAATGACATTATTTAAATTAGGATATCTCAGGCATAGGGAAATACATTGTTTACTATTGCAACTGCCTTTTTCTAGAGTTCCCCCTGAAACAAATGGATTATTCAATTCCAACAAATGGATTGGAGAGGGCATAAAATCTTCTCCAGGCACAGAGATTAGTGCCTATGTGTCCCAGAAGTGACCACTGCCATAAGAGTGCACATTAAACTTGGGATTGTTCTTCCATTATTCCATCAGCCATCCATAAATCATTCTGACCTTAGCTGTGCTTTTGAAGGCTTAACAGAGGAGGCTGTGCCCATTTGGAGCACAGAGCGAGCCAGCAGCCTTGAGAAATGCCTTATGAGACAACATGATAATGTGGCATATGGAGAGAAGCAATGGTTTGGAGCTAAGTTGATGGACAAAGTAACAAGTGGCCACCAAGATTAGTTTGAAGACTCTCTAAGCATTCATGAGGGACCTCACTGGAAGAGAAATGTGGAAGAAAGATTGACTTTTCTAAACTTCCAGTCATGAAATATTTTTCACTCATTTTAGGAGCAAAAGAGGTGGAACTTTATGTCAAATTCCTCATTTATATATACCAAACACAGTGCTTGGAGTTGGATACACAAAGGTAAATAAAAAATGGCCACCACCATTGGTGGGTGGCCACTTGTTTGGGGTGGTGTCGTGAGGGTAAGGCTGGTAGCCATGTTGAGAGGATTTCCTTTTAACACTAGGATGTTAAACTATGAGTGGCCATTTCCAGGCTTATACTTGGTCAATAGAAAATTATTTGGTACCTTAAAATATGCTTCCTTTATAATAAGCTACAGGCTAACCTAAAGCAGTTGTGGTTGTTAGGTGCCATCAGGTCGGTTCAACTCATAGCAACCCTATGTGCAACAGAGGAAACACTACCCAGCACTGTGACATGCCCAGTATTACTTTCAGTGCTTCTGTACCATTCATAGGGTTTTCAATGGCTTATTGTTGCAGGAGTGGGTTGCCAGGTCCTTCTCCCAAGCCTACAGCAGCCAGAATTCCCAGGCGGTCTCCCAACCATGCTTGGCTTCCAAGATCTAATGAAATCAGACACCAGGGTGGTACAGCTGTAGGCAACCTGGATCAATAGACAGGAATAGTGAACACACACACACACACACACACACACACACACACACACACACACAGCAGAAGCCACTTCTCAATTGCAGCTTCTTGGAAGGAAAAATATTGTTCCACGGGAACTATGGCATATCCCATTCTTTATAAACTAATGGGTATTTTTAAGAAAGAAACAAGATTAAATTACTGTGTTAAGACATGAGGAGAATGCAAATAAAAAAAAATGAATCTCTGTGAACTGAACGCCTAAAAGGAATAGAGAAGTATATAATTAACTTTGCTGTTAACAGCAACAATGTCCCCTGGGTTTCAGCCTTTGTGGTCTTTCCTATCTATGTGACAAAGTATCTCCTGGGCTGTGGATAGCAGATATGATGCTTATGGAAGAGAGCAATGGAAAATCCCCCCTTGTATTGTGTCTCATGGTGAATGATGATGGCTCACTCAAAGAAATCAGAAAGCATGACTTCTGATTGAAGAGGTAAAGACAAAGCAATTGGTCAGAATTAGAAAGAGACATTCCTCCTCCTACCTCTGTCCCCACCATTCAATTTATTGACAAGTTATTGAAAGGGTTTAAGTGGCTTGCCACATAGTTGAGCAGGAATTGTCCTCTTTTGGGATGTCAGTGAGGAGGGAAGGAGGCTTCTGAGACCTTGATCAGCACTCTCAGAGATTGGAAAAGGGAGACTCTGTGAATGAAGGGAGTTCTCTGGTTACTGGGACTAAGGCTGCTTTGTTCTCTTAATTGCAGAAGATCACTGTATGCACAACACAATTTCCTCAAGAGTTTCTATGTACAAAAGGCTAGTGAAAGAATAATAAAAGAACTCCAATGGGAACTATTCCACCCATAGTCACCAATGATGCCTACATGGTTTTAAAAAGAATGGGCAACTTTGTCCTCCTAATTTCCTTATACTATTGACAACTGCTATGGTTTAAATGTGGTTTGTGCCCCTCTGAAACACATGTGAGAATTTAATCTCCACTGGAGGAATTAAGACAAAGCAACAATTGGACCATGATCTTTAGATGTGCAGCCCTTGTGAGATGATTAATATTTGATAATCTCAGAAGGACAGAACTCCCAGGAATCAATACTGTTGGCTTTGTAAGGAAAAAGAGATAGACCAGAGGATAAACAAAGGAGCACAGCCTGTCTCTCACTGTGTGACACCCTGTGCCATCTTGGGCATGTAAGGGCATGCCCAGCAGCAGATGCTTGCTAAAGAGATGAGCACAAGTGAAAGGAAGATAAGACTAATAGTCAAGGCTATGGGGAAAAAGGTTTCAAGGGAATCTCAGAAATCTCTGAGTCCTCCCACCAGAGGTCCAAAGGCCTTCAAGAGCAGAACTGTGTCAAGAATCCTGGGACACTCTCCACTGGGTCCTGCTCAGTATGGACAGCCTGAGGCTTCTTCCCCTATACCCTTACCATCCCAGCTCAGATCTCAAATGGGCCCACGCATGGTTTGTGTCACTTCTCTATAGGGAGCAAATGGAAGATCTTGGCATCCATGTGGTGCTAATTCTACAGGCACATAGAATGCAAAGGCTATGGGGTCATGCCAACTTCCACTGAGATTTCAAAGAAAAGCTTAGGAGGCCAAGCAGAAGCCTTAGGGTTGGAGCTGCTGTGGAGAGTTCCCTTTGGGGTAAAGCCTACTAGAGCCATAGGTATAGGACTGCTACCAAGACCCAGAACTATACAACTACCAGGATGCAAAACCAGCCTGTGAGAGCTGTAGTCAGTAAGACTGCAAATGGAAAGAGTTGAGGTATGGATTCATCCAAGAAAATCCATAGGGGCAGAACTGCTTGAGGCTTGGGGCCCAACCCCTACCCCAGCATACACAGAATGCTGACTTGGAGCTGTAAGATTTAATGTCTGCCCTGCTGGGATTCAGACCTATTTTGGGCAAGTTACTCCTTTATGCTTGTCTATTCTTGTATTTTGAAATGAGAGTATACTCTTTGTGCCTGGTGCACATTACATGTTGGAAGTAGGTAACTTATTTGATTTTACATCCTCACAGCTGTTGTTGTTGTTTTTGTTTGTTGTTTTGTTTTTTAATTGCCTTGAATCTCAGAGAGACTAGATTTTGGACTTATAAATTAATGCTGGAATGAGTTATGACTTTGAGGCTATATGGATGGGATGATTGTTGTGTGAGAAGGACACTAGTTTCAGGGGGCCTGTGATTTTTGTTAAGAACAAGAATTGAACCAAGATAACCACTTCTCAATGTTCTCCCCTCTATTTGCTCCCATTCTTTTCTGATTCTCCTACAACTTCTCAGACTCTTCCTTCTTAGCATCTTTCACAAATTTCTGCCTTCCACCATTTATAGGTGGTATCCCTTCTTTCTCTTCAATCCCTCTTCCCCTGCATTGGTGAAGCCCTCATTGTTTTGTTTCATTTGCATTCTGTTTTGATTTGGACTGATGCAACAGCCTCCTTCTTTATCCTCTTATCCTTGATCTTACCTTTCTCTACTTCAGCTTCTATAGAGCTGCCAGAGAAATTCTCCAAAGTAAATTTCATTAATCTCTTCTTTACTTCAAAACACTCCAAGTTTCCCCATTGTTTATAAAACACAGATTCCTTGGCCAGGCATAAAATAATTTCATGATCTCACTCCTGCCTAACCTCTGCAAACTTACCTCCCTCTGTACCTCTCAGTATGTGTCTTATGATCTCATCATACAGAATTATTTGCAGCTTCAAATGTTGTATACCATCTCTCTGGAATGTCTTTCCCTGATTTTTAGTCTCACCAGTCCTATGGACCTTCCCTGCCAATGAAACAGCTGGGGACTGCCTAAAAGGGGAATAATGTAATCAGATGGTGGGAAGAGTTCCCATAGGAATCATACTATTTTCGCACTTACTCAGCAAAGCCAAACAAGGACCTACACGGGGACCCAGGGCTCACTCACAGCAGCCCTAGTGTTAAAATACAACAGCTGCAAATATCTCCTACCTATTCATACAGTTGCAAGCAAGGATCAGTCTCCTTACCCTAGTAGACAAAGCTGACCAATGAGCTATTTACTATTGAGCTCAAACATTAACCAGTCAGGGCCAGACACTCTCTGCTCATGTGAATCCCTTATGTGAATGAAGGAATTGAATAGGATCATTTTGGTGGGAACCTTTCCTGTATTCACTACCTCTTTTCCTTTGTTCAGAAAGTGGTTGGCCTGGATTGCTTTGGGTCAAAGCTGCATTTCTCATTTAGCTCAAGCAGATGTTCCAATAAGGTTTTGCCTGTACACCTCTGGGTCAGGACTCATTTCTGCCATTACTGGACCCAAGGACCTGGATCCAGTGACAACTATGTCCATGGTACATCCAATCTAGATGAGATTCCATTCCTTTCTGACTTTCCCTTGTGACTGCCACTTGTGTTCATTATAACTTCCTCTTGAAATAGCTTGAAGGAGGTTTAGATGAGGACATCTATTCACTATAAGCATTATGTAAATAAATGATTGACTGTAAGAACTTACACAGCTATCAGAGGAGTTGAGGAAAAGAAAGTCCAGAAGGAAGAGGTGGGGGGGTCAGAAAAAATTGTCACTAGTCAAGTTCCCTGTAGAAATGGTATGGATAGACCAGCAGGAGGACTGAGGGAAATTCAAGAAGCCACCAGATTGGGACAACAAAGGAAAATCTCATGGAAATATGTATGTAGAAATTATATACTTAGTTCAGATTGTAGAATATTTTCTCTGTGCACTCTGAGGCCCTGGGTTTGATCCCCAGCAACACAAGAAATGAGAGAAGAACCTGGCATCCCACTCCTGAAACAATTCTGAAATAATCAGCCATCAAAAACCCTGTGAATAGCAGAGAAACACTGACATAGTGCCAGGCATGGCACAGTGTCAGGGAGTGTTTCATCCATTGTACATAGGGTCACTGTGAGTCAGACCTAACTTGATGGAACCTAACAATCAAAATCCCTTCCAAGGGAAACATTGCCTTGCAATGTCTCAGCATTGGTGGGGCCTAGAAGTGAGTCTGGGGCCACTATTCAAAGATCAACTATATGAGGAACTGGGAAAAGAAATAAGCTGGGATCCACTCAGCACCTCTCCATCTGTCTGTCATCATATTTGATGCTGACTACCTTCTAAGAGCAATGAATTCTGCTGTATTTCTGACAACTGAATCTTAAGTTCTTCTTGAGGAAAACCAACAGAGAAGATTATGGTGGAAATGCAGTTCCAAGCTTTAGCTAAGTTCACCTAACACAGTTCAGCACTCCTTATCCATCTGTCCCTTCTCTACTCCATGAGAGCAAAAGGCAGGGAATACATTTCATCCACTTGAAACTATTCAGCATTGTGCCTAAGAAGTGGGGAGCCAATGGAGTTCTAGGTAATGAGTGAAGAACACTGATGTGGCAGATAGGATTTGAATTTCTGATCATTCTCGGAGCATAAGGTAGAAATGGCACTTTGCATTCTTGTGATCAAATTCTCTAGTGTGTCAAGACAGAATCCCAGTGGCTGAAAGCATGTAGAAAGATTCTACCATGAGGGCTGGGGATATAGTTCAGTAGTAGCCCACTTGCCTAGCATACACAAGGGCCTGGGTTCAATGATCAGCATTGAAAAATCAAATAAAAATAAAGATAATTCTATTGTGGAAGATAAACTTAATTATCTACCTCAATATATTTACTTGAAATTTAAAGAAAATAGAGAAATATTTTCTAAAACCAAATTTTCCTTTCACCTTTAATGTCATCAACAGTTTCAGTGTTATTTTTTGTTTTGGTTGTATGGTGGCTACGTATTTTTTTTTCTTTCTGTTTGTTGCTGCTACTGTTTTGAGGATGCTGATAGTACTGTATATAATGAAGGACCATATTATCCTTATTAGGAAGTCCAATGACTGTGAAAGTATATCTGTTTTCTGATTTAAGTCTGCTCAGAAAATGCTGAAATTTATACTTATCTGTCCTTACCTCAGAGAAGGCAAAATAAGTCTCCATCAACAAAAAGAGGAGGGCAAATTCAGAGTTACTAAGAGTTTTCATAAAATTGTGTGACTTGATCTTAATTCTACTGTATCCTGAAGTCACAATTCATAAATTGTCATTCTGATAAAAATCAATGGAACATTTAGGGATGATGGAACATTTGGGGAGAAGTCATTTACATATTTTATCTGATTAGCATTTTCCTACGATCAGTCACCTCAAAATGCAGCCATATGCCTACTGCTTTGTTCTTCTTGGAGGACTGAGCACTCGAATTGTGCCATCTCTGTGTCCCCCATTGGACATACAAAGGCTCTTTTGTTCTCTCCTGGGCTTTGTTGCAGGAACTTCCTTATATTGTGTGTATTTCTGGCTTCATGAACTATTCAAAAAAATAAACTTTTGAAATGAATTATCTTCAGATTTTTAGTTGACTTTTATAAAATCAAAATTCTATGCCTATTACTCTAGAAATGATTAACTCTTCCCTCCTGTCAGCTGCTCTGGGGCAGTTTTTATACCCACATTCTTGAAATAGAGGCTGGCACCATGCCAAAGGGAAACATGAAGCTGCAGAGTAAAAATGATACATCTTTTCTTCTTTGCACATAACTCTTACTAAAAATATTTTAAGAAATTTGATAGTAAAGTAAATGTGACTATATTATAAAGTAGAATATAAAATTTGCATATGCACATAATATAAAACAAAATATAGTGGCCTTCTTGGAGATCTCTTTTGAAAATGTGTCCCTCATTATTGATACTTTGATGGAAGATGTCAAGAAGCCTTATCTCAGAGCAAGTGTTATTTTTGACATTAGTGACAAAAAACTCAGGTTTTAGACAAAGGAAACTTGTTGTCATGCTCAGACAGATGTAGGACTGGAAGCTACTATCTAAATTGATATTGTCAAGTTAATCCAAAAAGCATTTTTATGTTTCTTTATTACCAGAAATAACACGTGTCATTTAATCAATGATGCTGTCATAGACCAATACCCATTTGTCAGCCCAAAGAGAACAAATGACAAGTAGGTGAGGGATTGAAGAGAGGAGTGGCCTGCATTAGAAGGCCACTGTCACATTGGAAGATGCTCCTGCATCCTTTGGATTTAAAGCCATCTACACTGTTTCCCACCCAGCCCCTCACCATGCCTCTTCTCCCTTCCTTCTTTTAGAGTCTAGATTATTAGTATGTGATATCTTATAGATTCTTGCCAGATTATCTGTTAGGAGAAATTCCAGCACTTCTGGCAGCAGAGAAAAGTTAAAATGCCTTCAAGAATAAGAAAGAATAAGTCCTTGAAGGATGGAGGGAACTGGTAAAGAGAAGCGAAGATTGAGGAAGGTGAGATGGGGAGGAGAAACAATGTAGAGGGATAAAGGGGGAAAGGAAAATAGTGTAAACGATGTAACTTCATGAATACATGGGAAAAATGGGGGAACATAACCCAAATACGCATATGAGTTTTACTACATATTAGTCAAATGATTCCATAAACCTTGTAAGTTGATAAAAATGTAACCAAAAGTGATGTAATAGTTGCATAATAGAAAAAGTAAATGCTGTATTACTCTGTATCCCACCAACATTTACCAATAAAGGGACAAAATAAAATAAAATAAAATAAAATTTATGAATTAATTTGAAAGTAAGCAAGAGGTTTCCACATGTCACGATGACCACGTAAATCAGAGATGCCTTGGCTTAGTAAGGGGTGGGTGAAAGTTGAGGGACTAAGTTGCCCAAATTTGTGCCCTGGCAGGAGACAGGAATCGACCATTATCGTAGTAAATGAAGTTCACTTCCATTAGGCTGCTCCTGGCCCTGAAGATTTAAGCTGGATATATATATATGTGTGTGTATATATATATGGGCTGGTAT